>JAADXI010000557.1:0-18961 GCA_023337615.1 Pythium brachiatum | reverse complement strand
TCCACCTGGCTGGGTGCAGCTGACTGCCACATCTCAGGTTGGCCAACATCGAAACACGATTTTGTTGAGGTTGACAGTGGAAAAAACCCATCTGGTAGAAATATTTCAGGGCTCGAGTTCGACCAGAGGGAGAAGACAGCGGCGAAATTCGGACACGCCCACGGAAGTTACAGTGCAGTACTGTTGGTCGCCCGTGGAGGCCATCGTAAACATATGTAGTAAGGACGAGTTCATAAGCTTCCCCGCCGTCGTGGGTACTGTACTACCCACGCCAATGGTACCTGTAGTGCATTGCACAGTACACAACCACACTGGACCTCTTCTCTGGAGAAGATACTTGTCAGTTGTGTGAAGTTCTCACCCATCGTGGTGGTAGAAGTGTGGTGTTAGTTAGTGGACGTGGTTACTATACCACCGTCAAACTCGCTGCGCGGATAGCCGCTGTGGCCGCAAATTCGGGCCACATCTTCGTGTGTGTGTATCCACCATCTCATCCAAGATTGGAGAAGGGTCCACCTCAGGGAAAGGAGACCTCAACCACACAGCACCGGATGTCTCAACTTCAGGCTGGAGCACGAGCAGCCATACGGCAGTGCCTCTATGCTCTGCCCTCTGGTACTTGCGTGTCAACCCCGATCACTCCATGAGGAAGCCACTTGCGTAGCAACCCCGATCGCGCCATGAGGAAGACGTTGGAAGATCTCACTTCTGCTCAGCTGCCTTAATACTATTGATCTCCCACCGGATCCAGTGCAAGAGAAGCAGCCACTCGCCTCTGGTGAGTGTCTTCCTACCCCGCCATTCCGCTTTCGCAGCACTACCACGCACAGCACTCCATCCACCACAGTACTCTGAGGACTCCACAATGTGCACTCCATCGTCGCCCATTGTGACCCCACACCAGTTCCGCCTTGAGCCGACGCTCTCTCCTGGCGGCGGCGTTTTCCGCGATGAAGAACGTCCGTTTACGTGTCCAGAACCAGGATGCTTCCAACGATTCAAGCGCAAGTTCACGCTCGCCGAACACATCAAGACCCACACCGGAGAGCGCCCCTTTGTCTGCCCCGTGCGATTCTGTGGCAAGTCATTTGCCACGTCGGGCAACCTCGCGCGCCACAAGCGTCTCCACCCGTGGCTCAAGCCGCAAGCCTGTCTGGTCGCCGGTTGCGGTCGCTCGTTCTCCAACGAAGTCAAGCTCGAACGCCACCTCAAGACACACTTCAAGGGTCCTGCACGTTTGTTACCATGTAAAATAGAAGGCTGCGACAAGAGCTTCAGTACGGCGGGCAACCTCACACGCCACCTCAAGCACCAGCACCGCGAGCACTACCACCGCAATCAGCACACTGACAGTGCATTCGCTGTATGCTGCAGTCAAGATACCGACGCACCCGCGACGTTTATTGCTCAAGCAGACGCAGCATCCAAGGGGTTTGATCCGCTCGTCTGGACGCAGCAATCACTAGTGAGCGACGACGAGCTCCGAGAGTTCCTCGACGGTCTTTTCTAAGTTGATAATGCAGTTAAATATTCACCACACATCTCTCTAATAGGCTTTTTACCCCTGGCATCGTTATGAACCTTGCAACGTGAGGTCAGTGACACGAAGTAAGACGCAAGCGAGCAGCTTAGCCGCTCCAAGACACACAGCAGTTGCCTGTCTCGCATGGTGGTCACACCACGATGATTGTTGGAGGCTCGAACACCAGGCTTGTGATCTCGACTGAAGCCATATCGAGATTGAGAGGGTTGCGAACCACAGCCGTCGATTGCTGTTCGTCTGGCCAGAGACATCGCAGTCAACGTATTTTGTGTGTGTTGCTCAGTGCAACGTACGCTTCGCCACGCGACGCTCGAACGTCTGATGGCCCAGCAGGCGCCTGGTTTTCTTCTGTCATTCGTCTCTGGTAAAAACTGGAAGAATTCTCCACAGTGGTTTGCCTGTTGACTTGCTTACGAAGGATCCATAAGGCGAGAAAGAGAGAGAGCGCCGTTTTACAGCCAGCTCTCGACACACACAGCAAGCAACGGCTTACGAACTCCGAAGGTCGCTGCTTCTTCTCAGTTCAGAGGCATCTTTCCAATATGCGGCCTCGAACCTGCCGCCACAAACTAGATTTTGATGCCGAGACCTGGCAAAAAGGACCGATAGTGTGTCCCTGCATACTGAATCCGAGTCAATACCGAGTTGGATGTGGACGGGATGGAAAGTCTGCGGGGGATCCAGGGCGTGTGCTCCATAAACAGCTCCAAGTTGCGATACTCTAGCTGCCGGTAGCTACACACTGGCCCGTCAATGGCGGAGAGGGCACCAAGATGTGGTGAGTTGGAACTGGAGACCTCAAGATGAGCACTCCGGATGGCCCGCCAGCTGATCGCGTGTGTATTCTTCCACTCCACCAAGACAGCACTGGCGTGGCGAGCCATAAACCAGTCAAGCCAGCCGCAGGCGCCAGTCACGCCCCGCCTATGGAGTCGTTGCCCTCGTATGGATGATCAGTGTCCACTGTTCAACAAGACCGCTGGTGCACTGTACTGTACACGTGAACAGAAGAGCCCGCAATCATACAGTACTGCACAACAACCGAACCACCACTCTCCCGCCTATAAATCACTCCACCAACCCACGTCTCCGCTGCTCCCTCCTGTATCAGGCGTCTGCTCATTTCACAACTCGCTTTGCTCCAGACTCCCCCACAACAACTGTCACCACGGATCCCCACGAGATGGCGTTTGCCGCGCAGTTCAAGATGGAGATTATCTCGTCGTCTCCACGCACCGACGAGTCGGAAGATCGGCCGTTTGAGTGTCCACAGCACGGCTGCTGCCAGCGATTCAAGCGCAAGTTCACGCTCAAAGAGCACCTCAAGACCCACACGGGCGAGAAGCCATTCGTCTGTCCAGTCAAGTCCTGCTGTAAGACGTTCACGACGTCGGGCAACCTGGCTCGCCACAAGCGGCTGCACCCGTGGCTCAAGCCGCAGGCTTGTCTCGTCGACGGTTGTGGCCGGTCCTTCTCCAACGAAGCCAAGCTCGAGAGCCACATGAAGACGCACTTCAAGGGCCCGCGCGTGCTGCACGCGTGTACGGTGGCTGGCTGTGATAAGCACTTCAGCACTACGGGCAACCTCACGCGCCATGTCAAGCAGCAGCACTCGTACGGTGAGGTCTCCGATGCGAGTTCGAGAGACGCCTGCGGCCAAGTCCACAGCCCATGCAGCGTCGAAGACAACAAGCCCTGGCAGTCACAGTTCGCGACGAGTGCGTTTCGGTTTGATGTCTCCACTCCCAACGCGGCGCGTGCGTTTGATCCGCTTGTCAACGAGGTCTCTGATGTCAACGACGAAGAGCTGCTCGAGACGCTGCAGTGCTTATTCTAGATACCAAGGAAACGAGCTGATCATACTACATAGTAACTTATAAATCCATCAAATGTACGATACCAACACGCATCGAGTCCGTCTTCTTCCGGGCCTATTAGACGCCCGCAGTCATGGGGGGGAAGACATAGGGGGACTCAGGAAGATGCATTCGCTGACTCTGAGACGCTAAGGATCACTACCTAAGGCTATCAGTGAAGACAATCGACGTCAGCCGCAACGCCAGCCGTGTGGTGGAGCGAGCACAAGCTGGCTGGTCAACATCACGCGCGCAATGCCAGGTGGGTGAAGCACGCCCATTATGAGTGACCAGGGGCAGCTGCAGCGCTGGAGGCTTCTGGTGGCGCGTCGCATTTAGAAGCTTGAAGGGTCTGCTCTCTCCCTCGTTCTAGCTCTCGACACACATCCTACCAGCGGCAACTGAGTGGATGTGTGTGTGTGGAGGGAGACGCTGCCGTATGCACCGGATGTGGGGACAGGCTTCGGACACTTTGAAGAATGAGCAGGATTCTACCATCCCGATGACGCTGCACGAGTCACTTTCGAAGCTGAAGAAGGGATCTCTTTCTGTGACGGTGTCGGATCGCGCGCCATAATTTGTTGTTGAAGTCAACGCATGCAGTGTAGAGAGGAGCCCGGTCATCGTCGTGAGAACAAGGACCTTGTCATGGTCCCACCATGATCCATGGTCGTCGTCGGATGCCTTTCCCCATGGCGAGCAATCACTCGGTCGCGATACATCTACAGTACAGTAGCCCGCTCGTCGACAGGCGCACCAGCCAATGTAGAAGAGCGTGTTCCACCTCAACTCGAGTTCAGTATTGAAGCCTTGAGCTTGCAGTAGTGTAGTGAGCCACCGATCCACAACAAGACGACACTTCGTGTATCCTCTATTACCTTTCATTTTGAATATACCATAATCTATTTGTAGTATTTGTGAAATACTAGTAGTGTGGTCTAATTTGATAAACCTCTGAAATTTAAATCTGTGTACCCTTAGCTGTTCAGCAACGTTGGGCGAACATCCCAACCGTGAATGCGACTTCGTCGAACTGTGCTGAACGGAGCCCTCTACCGGTACATTACTCCTAATACGCGTCGTCGTCTATGACTCGTAGACAAACTAGAACTGGATGTCGAAGCACGTACCGGTAGGTGTGGGCTCGTCATCGAAGAGACAAGACAGCGCTTCCAGCAGCTCGCAGTCTGTCGGGAGAGTTCGCTCCATCGCTGCTTGGCTTTGATGCAGATCTCGAGCCGGAGACTGGTGGGGAGAGTAGCGGTTGCAATACTGCAGGGTGTGTTCATCGGGGGTCGGTGGGGAAACCATCGGTGGTGGTGTTATGATGCCTGGGGTACTGTAGGAGGTGGTTGTCTCGTCGTGGCTCTGCTTGATATGGCGACGCAGGTTGCCCACCGTCGTGAAGACCTTGCCGCACGTGCCAATTTTACATCGATACATGGACGAATCACCAAAGTGGGTCATCATGTGACGCTGGAGCTTCTCTTCATTGGGGAACACACAACCGCAGTGGTCGACGAGGCAATACAGCGGCGTATCCAGCCATGGATGCAGTCGCTTGTGGCGAGCGAGATTGCCCGACGTCGAGAAGCGCTTGAGACACGAAAGCACGGGACACACGAACGGCTTCTCGCCCGTGTGCGACTTGATGTGGTCCTTGAGCGTGTATCTGCGCTTGAATCGACGCCCGCAATCGGGGAAGGGACAGCAGTGTGGGCGGATCTCTTCGGTGAAAAAGTCGAGGAGCGATTCGTCGGAGCACGACGATGGAGACACGATAGACGGGCTCCACGCACTCGGAGCAAAGTGTTCCTGCCCCAGTCCATGGTTGTGGGGAGTGCAGCGTGGATGAAACGGATACGCCATACTGTTAGCTGTGTTTCGGGGAGGAGGGGGGGTCTGTGGATCTTTCGGCGAGAATTCGAATGCGAGAATGAGCAAAGAGTCTCTACTATTGTCCTCCCTGTTGTTCTGAACGACATCGCAGTGTCCCTTGAAGCCTCCTCTGCGATCGGTTCACCCCATCTCGATTTGAATCAAGACCAGCGGACGCATCGACGATGGCACTCAGCTTTGTATTTGATTCCGGAACTGTACGTACACCACTTAGTGATCAAGATCAACGATGCAGCCGCGCGGGCCTTGATGCGTGTGGGGTGGGTGCGATCGCTGGCCGCTGTCGCGAGCGCTTGACTCGACGTAAACTCCCTCGCGTCCGAATACTGCAGCTGGTCATTCCTGACCAACGTGGTATTGACACATTGCCCGCTTGCACTGGCCATGGCCATTTGCCCATCGAAGAAAGCCTCACCAGATGTAAGGAGGACCACTCCGCTTTGCCAGAGGGTGGTCATATTAATACTGTGGATACTTACTTGTATGTACCTGAGACTGCAAGCTTCATGGTCCTACCCTCCACAGTGGTCAAAAGATGAAGGGGTTGTCTTCATGCCGCCAACGGCGCCAACGACTGTCGTTACTCCCGAAATCCATTAGCTTTGCTCTCATTCCAGTGGGCGCGGTGACGCAGCGGGGTGAGTCGCTGTAGCCTTCAACGACGCTCCTGCATGCTCTGTCTTTGGAAGACAGAACCTGCGGGAACACTGACTCTTTGGTGGCGAGTGGCCACCACTGTGCTGGGCAGCGCGTATCGACGCTGCTCCAACGTCGGAAAACAGACGCGGAAGCCGAAGCGTCACGCAGCCACACCAATAATACGCATGCCAACGAGAAGAACTCCGTGCCATTGATTGCCATTGGTGTCACCTGGGGCAATCAAGACATGATTCTTTTCTTTGACATGCGTACTGGACGACACTGGTAACCTGCACAGGAAGCTCGTTGCGGACTACGATCCTGACGCTGATACTGTACTTGGCAGCACGGCGTCACCTACTCGTACTAGTATTCAGTATTCAGTTCACTGACGACTGTGTCTTGGCATGTTGCCGTTACCTTCCGACCATGGTGTCGCATGGGAGGCAGCGCAATCTATGCCCTCCAACAACCGAGCGATGCCACTGGGTCTTCTCGACCTCCGAGTTGTAAGTTACATCGGTGGGAAAACAATCAAGTATGCAGAAATAGAAGACGGAGACTGCATGGGTCTAGATGCCGGCCCCAGTTTCACTCGATCGCGATACCTCTTTCTCAACCAAAGAAGTTTATCGCAGCATGCGATCCTGTGATGCCGCATCCGATACGGTCGTGCGTTTTGTATTGCACATCCATAACGTTGTAAGGTTAGTCGCCTGGTGACCAAGTCGAAGCGAGAGAAGTTTCGCTGACTTCATTTCATCATCTCGCTGATAGTGAACACTGTCCTATCGTTGCCAAACAAGGCAGCGTGGGGGCCAGTGATAGCGGGTGACAATCTCACTCGCTTGTACTCTTCAAAGAAGACAATGTCAAGATAGCTGGTCAAGATGGTTGCCCAGGGCAACCATCTTGACCAGCTATCTTGACATTGTAACTTGCCCTTAGCTGTGGCTTTGGTTGACATCGCGTCTTCCACTTCTGGTGGATGCTTGGAAGCCAAGAACACAGGTTGATGGGAGACAGCGGTTGAGTTGAAGGGATGTACTGTACTGTACCCACAGCGAGCTCGGTTCTGTATCGCGTTGGACTCCCACAGCCAAAAGCTTCCACAAGCAAGAGGATACATACTGCACAATGAGTTGTCGACCATCAAGCGCGTGAAGGTCCTTGTGCGAGGTCTCCTTTCGGACAATCACCACTCGGAAACACAGCCACTGTACGAGAGCGGGTTGCACACCACGTGGAGAGCTGACGAGCTTGGCCTGGATGTCCACATTTGATCGTAAATGCAAGATTATCCTTCAACATTGATCAGTCCAGGCCAGACTCCTACTCAACGCAGACTCATACTCACTAACGTCGTGCCTACAGTACAGTGTCGTTTGGTACATGTACTGTACAATTGAGCCTTCCCCTCTCCTGGGAGTCTCTTGTGGAGAATCTCCTCGCAGCCTTTGCTTCAGTGTCGGAACTCAGTGCCGCTGTCACATAAACGGTCCTGTGGTCGATGCCGAGGTCACAGCCACGCTCGCCACACTCATCGATGGTTCACACGGCTTTCGCACGACGAAACATCCCACGCTCTCCAGCTGGAGTTCGCTCCAAGAGTGGGATGTTGCGTCCGTCACAGTCGACACTTGGGATTATCTATGCACGGTAATCACCGCGCCAGTTGGTTCGAGCCTCGGGCTGCCAGCGCCGCTGACCAAGTGTGGAGATCCCAACCCTCCTCCGGATTTTCGTAAGGCAAAGAATAGCAAAGGCTGCAGTCTCGAAGTGAATGCATCCGAGAAATGGAAGACAAGGCTCCTGTCTGGCTCCTCTTGGAGGGTGCTACACATTTTCCACAGTTGATGTACTACGTAGTAATTCACCCGTCTGCCCAAAAGCTCTGGGGATTGGTCTCCGATAAAAAAACGTCTGACAGGTGCCAGTTCCCCTTTCACGGCTTGGAGGGAGAGCCGATTTTATAACAGACTCCGGTGGCTAAATCGGCTGTCTGACACGCCACGTGCCTGGCATTTCGTCGGCGTGGGGTGACTCCACTGCGTAACAGAACCAGCCGCGGCATTGGCCAGTCAACTCCATAGAATTCACGATTCGCAAGCGTCGAGCAGACCAATGCTTGAAGTAGCTCACAGGTTTCCACCTGCGAGTGGATCTTCTTCGCACTTTTAAAGTGGATCGGACACGACTGGCACCCTTCTTTGTTGACAGGGTGACCAACCAAGAGGGCTTCAAATATCCAGCCGAAAACGAGTCCACCAGTCGCATTGGTGCCACGCTCTTACGGCTCGCGGTGGTCGCCCTTCGCGCTCTTGCTGCGAGTCTCATTGAGACTTTCACTCGTCGAGACGAGTGTCTTTTTCGCCTTTTAATTAAACACAGAAGCACACAGCATGCCGCCTTGTCAGCCGTCGCCCGACGCCACGCGGCCTCATGTGTGCCCCGTTCCTGGCTGTCTTCGTCGCTTCAAGCGCCGCTTCACACTCAAGGAGCACGTCAAGACCCACACGGGCGAGAAGCCGTTCGTCTGCCCCGTGCCGTCGTGCCGCAAGAGCTTCACGACGTCGGGGAACCTCTCGCGCCACAAGCACCTGCATCCGTGGCTCGATGCGCCGTACGAGTGTCTGATCGTGGGTTGTGGATGCACGTTTCCAAGCGAAGTCAAGCTCCAGCGCCACATGAACATGGCCCACTTCGGCGCGTCGACGCATCTGTGCACAGTCGCGCACTGCGGAGGCGCGTTCTCGACAGCGGGCAACCTCCGCCGCCACATCAAACAGCACCACCCGAACGTCGAGAGTCCGAAGACTGCCCCAGTGGGTGGTACTAGTAGTATGCCACCTTCCAAGAAAACCGAGACCACCGTCGAGCCAACGTGCCTAACTACTATGGACTCGCCAAGCATTCAAAGTCCCGTGGCAGTAGAAGGTTACAGTGTTCAACCGGACACCTACTGCCCAGCGCAAGCCTCCTCGCTGCATTTGCATCCACGTCACTCCACGCACTCGCTTGGCGCGAACGACGTCGAGCTCCTCGAGGCGCTCGGCTACTTGTTTGACTCGGAAGGCCACCATTTTTCCGCACCCCAGCATAGTTACATCGTGTAGAGACGCTTTTGAACACACAATATCAACCTCCCCGCATGCCCCTCGTGGCAATCTCCGCCTAAAATATGATGTCAGCTCGAAGGCCGACACGCAGTTGCCCAACGACTCGAAACCACGGCAGCTAAAGTAGCTTGGTTGCTTGCTGTTCTACTCCAACTATACTGTACACTATCACGTCTGAGATAAAGGAGTGGATTTGCGGAGTGGATTTGCGATCGTGTTTCCAGTCCTCGCTGCTGTCTGGTTCTTCTTGTCCGTGCAGCAAAACGCCTCGGCGCAAAAGTGTGATTACCAGCGTCGAACAGTCTAGCATGTTTCAATGACGACAAGAACTCAACGTTATTCATCCAAGAAGTACGCTAGCACTTTCAAGAGGTCGGCGTCGAGAGTGCAACTGGATCCATCCACGGAGCTGCCCAGCAGCCGATGGGAGCTCCATCTCGCGACGGACATGGGCTCGAACTGTAGCGGCTCATGCACAGCGGAAGGGCTGAACACCGCGGTCGGTTTGTCTTCGCTCTCGTGGCTGTGGTGCTGCTTCATGTGGCGACGTAGATTACCAGCGGTCGTGAACGCACAGCCACAGTGTTTGACTGGACACGAGTGTGAAGACGCACCAAAGTGCACCATGATCATGTGGCGTTCAAGCTTGGCTTCACTGGAGAACTTGCAGCCGCAGCCGTGGACGAGGCACTCGAGTGGACCATCTAGCCACGCATGCTTGGCGCGCTTGTGGCGTGAGAGGTTGCCCGACGTCGTGAAGCTCTTGCGGCACGAACGTACGGGGCACGAGAATGCCTTCTCCCCTGAGTGGGTCTTGGCGTGCTCGATCATTGTGAATCGACGGCGAAAACTCTTGGTACAGCCCGGGAACTGGCACGCGTGCGGGCGAGGAGTCGAAGGAGTGGTTTCCGCTTTAAGTGTATCGCCTTGGTGTTCGTACTGATGCATGGAAGTGGTGGTGGGCTTCATGACTGTCTGCATGATCCTCACAGTGTTGTTTTGTCTTCGATGTGGCAGATCCGATCGTGAACAATTGGAAACTGAATAGCGAGAGGAAATCGAACGCGAGTTGCTCACGTGAAGCTCCGATCCTCGCCAGTAAACCCTGAGGGTCTGGAACCACGACCAGAGGAACCGGTCACGGTCGATCATGCGGTACCCGCACTTGGCTTCAGTGTCAACTAAGGCCATCACACTGCCACGACAGGGCAGGGCGGTGTCAAGGAGGAAACCTCCTGGGTGGATTCTGGTTCCGGATGGATCTGTCAACGCTGTTACACGGTGGGGCCAGCGCGGGGCCAGATGAGCCGTCCGTGACTTCTGCATTCCGATGTTGAGTTGCAGGGCATGATAACCACGTGGCGTGTCACGCCGTGATCTCTCTTTCCCCACTGTCAATGGCAGCGTGACAGTGTCATGTCAGTTGTGCGCCTGTGCTCACCGTCGTCAGCCTCACAGCGATGTTCGTGCACCAGGAATCCGTCCAGGAGATCTGAACCTTACAGTCTTTACGGCAATCACCGCCATCCAAACGGACACGCTATCAGAATGGATAGAGTACACAGAATGAGCAACACAACAATCCGATGGGGTCCACCAGGAGCCCACACTTCTGTACCTACTGTAAACGAATGGCCTTGTACTCCCGCATGAGATACTGGAGTGGGCTCGGCCGGCGTGGCATAGGAAGTGATCAGCGAGAGCCTATCCCGCTCATATTGATATTCGCTTCGCTCGACAGCAAATATGCGTTGCCAGCATCATTTGTACTGCTCACATTGATGCCGCATCAACGTCCAGTGGCAGCGGCCAAGAATTCCATTGAGCTGCGTCGACGACGAGCCACATCCAGCCACGCCAGGGTCTAGAAATTTCCATCCCGCCCCCGGCCACAATGGGTGGGTTCGTACGACTTACGCGGTGAGGCCAGTAAAGCCATGGAGCTGCCGCTGGTACAAGCAGCTTCAACGATACCTCCTCGATCTCACAACGACACGCGTTCACTTGGCTCGGGCTGTGATCTTTTACGTGTATTGGCGATTGCCTTAGCTGTCACTCCTTATACTTCGGGCTCGCTCAGGGGCATGTTGACGACTGCTGATATGAGGGGAATGCAGCTACACAGTGAAATGTTAGACGCCACTGCATGAGGAGAGGAGACGTTGGAGATCAAGCACATACCTGTCCTTGCCGCAGACAAACACGTAGACGCTGTCGGCCGCCCCAACATCGGAGATACACTGGACATCCGCGAGATACGTGTACTGGACGTTCTGTTCCGGGAGCGGCAAGTCCAGTAAGTATCCACTACGCCCACCTATTACACGCAAGAAACGTACCGGAATCACGAGCGGCACTGCCATGAGGCTCTTGGCGAACTTGTACAGCTGGTGGTCGTAGTGGAAGGCGACCGTGATGTTGGTCACGGCCTTCGCGCCGGTGTTTTGCACGTTCAACTTGATGCGGAACGACGGACCGATGCCCTGCACCTGAGCATTCAAGCGAATTGCTGCTCCCGTGGAGTAGGACACGGGGCCCTGGCCGTCTTTGATGATCTTGACGTAGGCTCGCGCTGTGGTCAGGCGCAGCTTACACAGATCGCGCTGGAAATGGCGGTGCATCTCGATCGCGTGGTCTCGCTCACGCTGTGTCTGCTCCACATAGAGCTTGGTCTTCTTGGGGATATTCAGGGGGATGTCTTGCTCAGGCGGAGGCCCAGCCGCCTCCGAGATGGCCTCGAGACTCGCTGTGCGTTTGAGGATCTTCAGTGTCAGAGCGCCTCCCTTCTGGACAAGCACAAGCGACGCGTCTTCCCGCCCGTACTGGCCGAACAGTAAGCCTGTCAAAAGTGACTCGGTCGTGAGCGTGCATACTTTGACCTTTTCATTGTACAGCGTCACGTCGCCATTCTTGAGCGCGACCAGAATGCCCTTGGTGTCCTTGTTGCGGCGCAAGTTGAACGCCTCGATCGCCACGATATCATCGGCCATCGACAAGCTCCAGTTCTTCTTGCCCTTCAAGTGGAACGAGAGTAATTTGCGGTTCATGCACGCGATGATGATGCTCTTGTCCAGCTGCAGCAGCCCACACGGCGGCGATTCCAGCTCGATCACGCTCTTGAGCAGCTCGCCGTTCTTGATCGTGTACACGGATCCGTTTCGAGTCGATAAAATCAAACGGCACTCCACATCCAGCAGTCCCGTCGCGACGATCTCCACCGGAATTCCTGGTACTTTGATCTGCTGAATGATCGACGTGCCCTGCGGGTCCAGCACGTAGACCATTTGAGACTCGGTGGCGACGACGAGACAGCTCACGCCGTCTTTTTCGTCCATGTTTTTGTTGATTGACGTCATGCACGTCACACAGGACCGCTCGACAAGCGGATCATCCATGAACCGCGTCACGTACTCGGCCTGCTCTTCGATATCATCGATCGCCAGCAGTCCGCGCGACCGCTCCGTGAGTCGGATGCCCAGTCCTCGCATCGTCGTGAGCTGGTGCAACGCCGCAGGGATCTCGATTGAGCATTTCGCGAGATTCTCCCACACTTTGGTCTCCTCGACGTTGATTTCCATCGGTGGGACGGTGAATTTGTAGTGCGGACGGAAGTTTCGGTAGATGTAAATGAAAGATCCGGAGGCCACTGCGATCGCTGGGATACGTGGCCTCGACGTGTCTGAATAGAACGAACTGATGGCCGAAGGCGTGCCCAGGATCGCCTGCTCGCCATAGAGCGCAGAACCTTTGTACATCTTGAGTCGCTTGTCTGCGTCAGCCACCACCAACTTCGAATCGCCGTCTCCGTACACATCCACAAGCGCCATGCATCTATCCACACACCGTTGTTATCAACCCTCCGCCAGTCAGTTGACCAATGGAAGAGGCAAATCGACGCACGATGAGAAGGCCTTGATGCCAGCCACCGAGTTGTGGTATGCATTCAGCCATGGGCCTGCAAATCAACAGTAAGAGCTCCGCGAGAAGTAGGAGGGAGGGTCTCAGTTATCCACGTACTCTTCTGAGGCTTCTTCGCTGGCTCAGCCACTGCAGCCACTGGCTTCTCGGCTTCATCCGCCATTGTTTTCCTCTGTTCTTCCTTGTCTCTTGTGGCTCTGGGGCCAAGTTGGATCTTCAATGGCGTGGACGCGAAAGGACGCGAAGATCAGGGATCCAAAGGTATGAGTTCATAACTGTTAGAAATAGCTAACATAAAATATGGGACGTGACGCCAGGAAAATTAGGAAATGCTGGTCTTCCGGTGCGATCTTGGCGACGTCTTCACAGCGTTGCACTGAGCGAAGGGGTACTTGAGCGGCGCACTGCGGTGATCAAGCACCATGAAGCGCCCGGAGACCGGTCGGTAGTACTTCCACACGACGGATTCGTCGACAATTGGCACACGGATGTTGCCCAAGTGGTAGTTGTCCGGGATGAGAGCACACCGGCAGGAACTGAGCGATGTGCAGGGCCCTGGGCGACGGATTGGAACCCATACAGCGTTACATCTATAGGAGACAGAATAATAGTCAGCAAAAAGTCCACAGAATATCATCAAAGATAGCGGAGACTGTGGCGTACCGTTCCAGGAAATCGGACTCGAACTCGCAGTCGTCGCAGTCGACCGTCACGGTCACGACGGCGAACTCAAACCACTGCAGTGTGAGTCTGTGGTTAATGAGTTTGTCTGCACGTTCGACTCCATTGAGTGCGACGAGATGAGGTGCGTGGGACGGAAGATCGCCGTTGCTCTTGTGTACACCCATGACGCGGCCTTGTTGGCCGTCTTTCCAGTATACTTTCAGTTCCTGGAAGTCGACCGTGAGCGGCTTGTGCTCGAGATTCTGGACCACCACGCGCAGTTGGATGAACGTGGAGCCGCGCGGCGTCGACAGCAAGCGACAGTCCGAGCGGTGCGCGATCGTGAGCCACACGTCGGCTCCTTGCTGGCGGTTCTTGCCCCAAATCAACTGGTGCTGCACAAACGCGTCAGCATCAAATATTCCAAACGCCAAGGGTCATACTAATAGACTATACCTTGGTGGTGTACTTTCCGCGAGGCACGAGGTTGTTGCGGTCGAGGTAATCGTACAGCTCAAAGTAGTCCTCCGTGCCGCAGGCCTTGAGAATCTCACGCGGCGTGTCCAGCTGCCAGCGCAACGCACAGAAGCGCAGCCAGACGCTGTCGCGCTTGCATACACTGCGCCAGTACACGTTCACTTGCCTGTCATAAGCCCCACAATCGCATGAGAACACTGCTGACTTCCAGAGATCCATAGCACAGGAGAGGCGTCGTCGTACATGGCCGTGAGCACGTCACGAGGCGTGAGGAACGCGGTCACATACTCAATCTAAGATGAAGCGATCTTGGTCAGTCATTTGCATCGAGAAAGGCCGGCACCAAGGCCACGCGCTCACACGTCACAGATATTTAGACCGGAACGCACCACATCGTCGGTCATCATGTCAATGGCGCCGCTGGCTGGGGAGCCAGGTGGGTCCAACAAGTCGATGGACGTCATGGTCTATAGGTGGCGTTGGGTTTAGACGCGGCCTAACGAGATATTGATGTCGAAGTTGTGGGAATGAGAAACTGCACCGGTCTCCAGCGACGAGGTCGGGTTTAGACGGCAGACTTCAGACGCCCACGTGCAGAATCTGCACTGCAGATAGACGCCGTCGTCGCGAAGGCCAACTTGCAGTTGCCATGGCCATGACAACGATGGAAATGCACGCTGGCGGCGTTCCTGGCTGTGATTGGATTGGCTAAAATCCATCTGCTAACTATGAGTCTTCTACTGGTCAAAAATCATTAGGCCGTAGTACCCTCATTACGGTACAGTGTACCTTTAAGAAGGCACTCGAAAAGTCGTAACCTCGTATTTTTCATTCTGGTTACCCTGAAAATTACGAGGTTATCGTGTAACCGCTTTGAGCACCACAGTTGTACCCATTTCTAGACGAACTGTCAGCTGGATGGTGACACGGGACGGGACAGTGCCTCATATCGCATACTAAGATCAAGATGTGCGACGTTGTCGTGTTGTTGCCCGTTGGCCGAACGTGCGTGGAAGGCTACATCCACGATCATACTATTATGTCTAGCACAGTACACTAAACACATTCCGCATGATGCTGGAGCTCTAATCACGAGCAGCTCCCATATTCGGTGGAAGGTCGCGCCGTGGAACGCGCACGTTGCGTGCGATTTCTCTCTCTGTCGCGTTCGTTTTGCAGATCCACACGCGCTCGTGAGCGGATCCGATTTGCGCATCAGCTTCGCGTGAAATACCCACGCCGAAAGAGCTCCTAGTCGCGTCGAGAGCTAAGTGCATTAGCCTCAGTCATTCTGCAAAGCTTCAGTTCTCCACAGTATCGCGATGGCTGCTCATGGTGCTGGTCCAGATCTAGGTGGAGACTGGAGTGAATCTGCCTCCAACTCCCTGGAGGAGACCTACTACCCGCCGGCTAAGGCGCCGTCGCTGTCGTACGAGCGCAAGATCCGACTCCACAAATATGCAGAGAACCGCGCACGCTCAAGCCTCGGTCTGCTCAGCGAGCAGAGCAATATGCTGTGGAAGCCACACGACACCAAGGGTGACGTGATGCTGTTCAAGCCCAGCTCCGATTGGTCCGAGTTTGTATCGGCCAAGGCCGTTGTCCGCGCCAACGCCACGTTTCCGAATGTGCTCAAGACGCTGTACGATCTCAAGACCAGCGAGAAAGTCAAGCTCTTTCTACGCAAAGTGCTGGGCGACGCGTTCTTGGATGCGGAAGTTCTGGAAGATCTCAACGGCACGGGCGTGTACCCTAGTGCGAATCCAGTGCAGGAAGCACGGGAGGTGTACAAGCAGGCGTCGATCAAGTGGTGGGCCGTCAAGTCCGGGACGCTCGCGTCCAAGTCCTCGGACTTTTACGTGCTCGAGTATATCGGTATCGAGACTGTAGCTGGCGATATCAAGTCGTGTTATTTGTTCCAGGAATCGCTGGCGGAGGTCGGTGGCATGCCACAAACCCCGGGACTCAACCTCGAACGTTCTCAGTTTGATGCGCTCGTGTGCAAATTCGAGCTGCTGCCTGGTGATGAGTTCCAGGACGAGTATGTGGCGATCTCCGTAGCGTTCCAGCGGCCTCCTCCGATGGTGAGCCTGTTCCGCAGCAACCCAGCGGTGGAGATGGTGCTCCAATTCGCGCGTGGCCTTCGTGACCTGCTCGAAGATCCGCCTGAGCCACAAGAGATCTCAGTCGTGAACACATCTGCATGGATTCGAGACCACGAGCGCCAGTGCTGCATCATCTGCACGCGCAAGTTCTCTTCGATTTTTCGCCGTCGCCATCACTGCCGCACGTGTGGTGAAGTGATCTGTTGGCAGTGTAGCAGTACGATTCGCGTGCCAGCGATCAGCTTCACACACAACGATACAGGAAGACAAGTTCTTTCGCGCCACCAGTCGAGTATTCGCGTGTGTACGCGATGTGTCGTCAGTCATCAGCGATCGAGGAGTGGACGCGACCTCAGCAACCAGGACGAGTTCAAAGAATGGGTCCACAAGAACAAGGCGGAGGAGCAACTCGCTGTCGTTGAAGAACTGCTGGGCGACAACCAGAAGCTCCACAACAACCAGAGAGGATCATCCCAGCTTCCTATTAGACCTCCGTCCAGTCCGACCCATTCGCAAGATCTGTCGGGGCTGAATAATGAAGAAGAAGAGCCGCACCAGCAGTTCTCCCGCAGTTTGAATGAAGATATGATGCGAAGGCAGAAACAGAGCGCAGCGCGATTTGGCGAGGAAGAAGAAGAGAAGGAAGACGAGGCTCGACGCGACAAGGCATATAGCAGTGATGGCGAGAGCAGTGAAGGATTCCGTCGCGCTGGTCCCCGCCGTTCACGTGTATCAGCGTCAAAAAGACCTTCCAACAACGGCAGCATCATCAGAAGTCGAGCCATGGGCAATAACAACAGCAGCAACCAGTTACTACCTCGGCTTAGTGCGCAGCGTGAACCGTCGATGTATGAATTGCGCAGCTCCAGCTTCAACGGTCAACGCATGCGTCGCTCACAGTCTGAGCAAGTCGTCCAGCGTCCAACTGCGGGGCCTCCGCTTGCTCCTACTCGAGTTTCGCGTACGACTCTGCACCCACGCCAACCGTCAGCAGCTCCGCGTCGAGCTTCAATGACGTACACTGAAGGCACTCAGCGCTTGAGTGGCAATGGTCGGCCATCGTTCACAGGTGTGCCTCGCGAGTCAAACGAGATGTACAATCTCGACCGTCGTACGGGCATCAGCGAGAATCTCATGCTGCAAAACGCGGCGAGTTGTGTGTGCACGGCATCAGCTTGGTCGACAAGTCGCACGGAGACCCAAGCAATGACAAGCGCTTTCCAGGAGCTCCTCACCAAGCTCGGTAACGACGTGCACTTCCTGGTGGTCGGCTTTTCAACGGGTTTCGATGCGGCTATCGTCACTGGACTGCTTCGTCAGCTTGCGCCTGGTGTGCCATACATTGGTGGCACCATTGCGCGAGGTATTTGTGACGAGAACGCGTGGGTCTCCGTCAATCGCCACAATGATGAAGGTCTTGTGACGCTGTGGGGTGTCAATGACCCCAACGGACTGTACACAGTCGTCCATGCCGAGTATTCTGAGAGCGACGCTCGTGAGAAGACATTTGCTGCCGCCAAGTCGGCACTCGCTCGCTCCGAGAAGGATATTGACGAAGGCGAACGACCTGCGTTTGTAGCCGTGTATGCGTCTCCATTGTTTGTGGAGAACGCCATTGATGGTATCCGTGAAGCGATCAATGCGCCAATTGTCGGCGGCTGCTCGTCTGATGCGGAGAAGAAGCGTGAAGGTGGCGTGATGGATGTTTCGTGGATCCAGATTTCGAGTGGAAGCAGCTCGGACTACACCAAGACAGCCCGTGATGGCCGTGGTGACTGGACGGAGACGGGTGTCGCGTTTGCCGTGTGCTACCCGAGTGTCGAGACGTCAGTCGCGTGGTTCAGTGGCTATAGTCCCGTCGGTGTTGACAACGAATACTGCATGGGCGTGGTGACAAAGGCTTCCAACAAGACCATTTTCGAGATCGATTGCAAGCCTGCCGCTGATGTGTACCACGAGTGGCTCGAAGTGGCGTCGGACAAGAGCCAGACCGAAATTTCGTCGATTGGGTTCCCTCGTCTGGGCAATCTCCACCCGCTTGGCACCACGATCGACATCCTGTCGGATAACCAGCTCTTGGACTCGAGCAACAATGGTGCATCGCTCCACTCCATGCACTCGGCCGACTGGTCTCGCCTCATCAACATGACCGCTGTGATCACGGGCATCAACGCGGACGGCTCTCTGAGCACCACGAGCTCCGTTGCCCCCGGCACCAATGTTGTGCTCATGGAAACCTCGGCGAAATCGCTCAAGACCGCGATCAACAAGGTAGGTTCCTCCACCATGCACACCACCAGACACAGATTGCTGACTTGTATTTGGTGATGCTATAGATGGGAGCCCAGGCCATGGCGAGCAACAAGTTCCACATCAACGAGACCGTGGGCTGCTTGATGTTCCTCTCGGCGGCCGTCCAGGCCCTGCTGGGCCACAAGAGCATGGCAGAGATGGTACGTGTGTCCTTATTTTGGCTGAGTATGACCTCCCACAATCAGCAGCTCACTCTCTTTCCCTGATGACACAGGTTGGTGCGTACCGCAACTGGTCGGGAGGCGCGTGCCTCATGGGCATGACGACGTTCGGCGAGATCGGGCACCTGCCCAACTCGACGGACTTTCCCCACTACGACTCGCTCATGTTCGGCGCTATCATCTACTCCAAGCGCAACCGCCGAGAGTACCTGTACCTAGGCAACAACCAGTGAGATGGAGCTACTGTAGCCAACCAACCTGCTCCATC
>JAADXI010000556.1:0-18989 GCA_023337615.1 Pythium brachiatum | reverse complement strand
GTTGTAGGCGATGATGTCGATCAGCTCGCCGCCTAAATTGAACACACCCTTCATGTACGCGTCCACAGACGTTGGCTCCAACTGACGGTACAACACACACAACATCATACGAGCACGCACGATTCTCGGGTCTGGAAGCTCCGGAAACCACGGTGCGTCGATCGACTTGATCACGTGGTAGCCGTACTTGTACCCGAGCGAGTCCACGCCAGTGCCAGTGAACTCCAGAGCACATACGTCGCGGTTCGCGATGAAGTTGCCTCCGGGCGTCTCCGCACATCGCCACTTGATGCCCAGGTACCGGAACGGGTCCTCGTCCGTGCCAGTATCAATGGTGTAGAGCACAGCAGCGTCCAGCAGCCGCTTGTTCACGAACGACGTGGTGATACGCATCTCCTCCGTGTTCTTGTGGTGGACTCCGTACAGAGCGTCCTCCAGCGATCCTTCGATCTTCCCCACCGCAACGACCATGGGAACCACTTGAGTTGACTGGGACACTGGCAGACTGGCCGACGAGTCCGTGCGGCCACTGGAGATGCTGCTACTGGGCGAGCGCGAGCTGATGCTCGTGGAATACGGGTTGCCATTGTGGCGCACTGTGTGTGGTAGCCGCTTGTAGACCTTGAGACAGTTCTTGGCCTTGATAAACTTCCACTTGCTCTCGTCCAGCTTGCACTTGTCCTGGTACCGGTACTCCATCTCTTGCTCCAGTGTCTTGGCCACGATCTCGTGAGCAGACCGGCGATACTCGTTCATCTCTTCGTGGGTAAGTGAGACCTTGGGCAGATACTTGTCGCTCAGCGGAAACGTGACGCCGGACGCCATACTTGCTCACAGTCAAAGTCTCGGGGAGAGTGGGCAGCACGGATCGAATAACGGAGTGAGGAATTCGGCGATTGCGGTGGGACCAACTGCGTGACTGGCGAATGCAGTGCAGGGGGCAGGAGGTGAGGCCAGCGGTCACCCAGGGCGGGCGGCTGATGGCTCTATTAGGGTTGTCCCAGCCCAGCCGAGCTGCTGTGTGATGGAGGCGATTCGCTCAGGGCTGCGATCTGAACTGTGCACAAGAGCATGAGAATGAAGCCAGACAGGGGTCAGTCTGGTCAGACTCATCCGAGGAGATCATCTGGACGTATTTCCAAAACAAGGTATTCATAGATTTGCATTTGCTTCGAGTAACAGACTGAATAATACCTTGAAATGCTACTTGTGACCAACATTCTGGCAAATGATCTACCTTATTATCAAAATGTCCTTTCCCAAAACGCGGCAGAGACTGCGGTTCCTCCAGCGTCGACGCATCATTCGCGCGCTGTTGCTGCCGTTTCAACAGTTGGGGTCGCCACTTCCACGTGGTGCCGGAATCATCCACCGATTCTTTCTTGCTTGACTCCAATACTGTCCACAGATCAATATCCTGTTGATCGGCATCGCTTCACTTCAGGGCCGCTGGACAAAAGGACTTGACGCTGGAAACTATCACTGCAGAGCTTCGATGGATTCGGTCGCGAACGAGAATAGCGAAACCAATTGGCCGCGGTTGTTTCGATCGATCTGCGTCATTGAAACGCGAGCCGACAGATCGCGTTAATCGATGGATCGCTAAAGGAGAGAATGGATACTGTACGACGCCTGAATACTGTAAGCGCGGCCGCGGGGAATCTCCCTCCATGGCCGCCAGACTGGATCTTCATCCTCTTGTCCACAACAGCTCTTCTTACTCTACGGTAGGCCCTGTCCAACTGCACTCTGCTCACACGAGCCTCATGGTGAGGAGGCGCCACTACAGCACAGTACGTCAATGCAATCCGTCCATCAAAACCTGTCGATTCCACTCTATTATCTTCGTGTGTTCAGTTGGCGGTAACTTCCAGAGAGCGTGGCCACGCGAGATTGCTATTAGTGGTCCGAGATCCCTGGCCATCAGCATGCACTAATACAGTGTACTGTACTCTATGCACGCATGATTCTCGATTGCTCATCGCTCACGAGTGGGCGATGTTCAGACAACGAACGGGGAGAGATACGTGTGCATGAACCAGAGGTAGCCGAGGCCGAAGAGAACACGCTGCAGTTGCACAGGGAACAGCATGACAGTCTGCACGATGACGCCCCAGAACCACATGAACAGATACGGGATGGTGAGCCAATGCCACACAGGCCACATGCCGATGGTGAAGCTGGTCAACAGACACACAGACACGCCATCAGTGAGTTGGATCCATCAGCTGCTCTAGCCACAATCCAGTGACAGAGAGTGCTTTTAAGAACTTACCAAAGCCCCGCGAGCACCATGGAGATCAGCATGCCGTGGGTGGAGCTCTTAGCGTTGTCGTAGCTCACTTTCTCGCCCAGATACAGGTTGCGGTACACTTCGATGTAGCTGCCAAAGAGCACGACGAGCGTGGAGAACGCGATAAACAAATTCACGAACGTGCGGTCGGCGTGGCGCGCGTATAGCACTTCGTGCACGAACTGCACTTCGTACAGGCCCAGACACGCCACGGAGAAGAACACCGCGGACCAGAAGCGGTCGGCGACGTAGCGGAACGCGACTTCAATGGAGCTGCGGCGACGCGAACTGGCGGCGCCCTCACGGCCTATGAGCGACGCAGTGGCTGGTACAGTTGGGTCGACTTCCTCCTCGCTCACAGCGGCAGCGGCGGGGCGCTTGCGCTCCTTGATCTCCTGCATTTCCATCATCGTGGTCTCCTTTTTTGGTGTGGGAGTCCAAAGGTGAAGCCAACCGTGGGGTCTGAGATACTTGGAGGCATTGCAGCGAATCAGAGAGCGACAAATCAGGAAAGCTCATCTACCATTGGATGATATTGTACGATAGGCTGGCTTGTCAAGCGCTGATTGGATGAAACGAACGATATCGGAGACCGTGGATCCCCAAGTGGCTACACACCACACTCTCCTACAGAAGCTGGAGGCGGTTGCTCTGCTGCGGCGTTTGCTGCTGCTCCATGATACTCTGGTTCTGCTGCGTGGTCTGGTATGTGGACTCGGCCAGTCGTCTTAGCTCCATCATCCTCGCGAACAGATCGTTCTGGTGCGTGGGCTGAGCTGTAGGCGGCTGTGGCGCCGTGCGGTTCCGACGCAGATCGTACGCCGCTGCAGGAGCTGAGGACGCAAAGTCTGGGGGAGGCTCACGCGATCCTCGTGACGGAGCGATCGCCAATGCCGATCCCGTTGGAACGGAGGAGCCGAAGGAGGAGACCGAGTCGCCGCGTCGTCTCGGCTCAGGCTGAGGCATCGCCACCAGCGCGAGGCTGTTGCTGCCGTGGCCGGTGTTGTTGAAAGCGTGTGGCTCCCTTCGTTCGTGGCGTGGAGTCGAGCTCGTGTCGAGCAGCGTCAAGCCCGTGTTACCGTACCGCCGAACGTTGCCTTGAGTAGCAGAGAATTGCTCAACGGAGCCTCTGCGGGACACCGTTCTCACTTGCATCGACGATGCTGGAGCTGGAGCTGGCGCTGGTGGCTGGCGTGAATTCGCTCTGGTAGGTTCGAACTCGACGCTTGGCCGCGACATTTCGCTGATCATCTCCGCAGTGACAGCGGAGGAGTCGCTGGACGATCGTGGCCTGGAAGAGTGGAAGCTTTCCGAGAGGTTGGAGAAGTCGCGGCTCGAGTTCTGGCGCTGGAGCTGCGCCGAGATGCTGACCTTCATGAGCAGCGGCGTTTGGTTTGGACGCGGATCGCTCGCGGCAATCACACAGGTCTTGCAGCAGCCCACGCGGTGGAATCGACCGAGCGACACGTCGCTGAAGAACACGCGTCTGTACGTACGGCAGCGTGAGCAGATCACGTTACCGCAGATACTGCAGTCCACGAGAGTCACGCCGTTGTAGAATTTGCGCTGTTGATGGCATAGCGAGCAGGCCGTGGGCTTGAAGCGGCGGTTGTACATCGCTTCGTCACGGGCCTGACGCTGTGAGATGATCATCTTGGTCAGTCGCTTGGCCTCCGCGAGTTCCATGGAGCGCGCGATCATGAACGCGTTCTCAGACGTGAGCATCGCGCCGAAGCGGCTCATCTTACCGGACGGATCGACGACACCGGTCATGAACACGTCCAAGACATTCTCGCTTTTCTGGCGCACGAGGAACTGCACGGAGAGATACGCGCGCACACAGTTGCGCTCTGGCATCTCGGGAAAGCCAGGCAGTTCCACCGACTCAATGAGCATGTACCCGATGTCCTCCCCGTTCCGCGTCTTGGTGGTTCCGCAGGCTTCCACGTACAGCGAATCGCGGTGCTTCACGAAGCGACCGCCACCAGGCGACTTGCGCGCGAACCACTTGTAGCCGAGAAACTGTAGCGGATTCTCGGGCGTTGGGGCTTCCATGACCTTGAGAAGTGCGCAATCCGCAGCGTCGTCATTGAGAAACACACCCACGAGCGAGAACTCTTCCTGAGTCTTGGTGAGCACGGCGAACACAGCGCTCTCGACACGGCCCTGCATCTGCCCGACCAGCAGCATGGAGTTGCGTACAGCGTCGCTGGAATCCACGCTCTCACGGGCCGAGTGCTTGGGCGTGGACACACTCCCACCGGCCGGGCGGCCACGGAAGAGAAGTAACTGGTCTCGCGTCTCGGCGAGCTTCCACTGGTTCGTGTTCACGCGGCCTTCTTCGACCTCGCGGAAGTGTTCGTACTCGCTCATCGTCTTGTGCAGGATCTTGTCCATTTGCAGCTTGCGCGCATCGCGTTCAAGTGGAGACACGTCCAAGCGCGGCAGCTTGTCGCGCGGCACGGGGAAGTCGGAGCCCATGGAGAGAGTCGAGTCAAGCCGCTATGGTCTCACTTAATGCTCCACGTCGCTTTCTTTTACGGACGTCAAATGTCGTCCAGTGCACTGGGTTGGTGCTGGACAGCACACAGTACAGTACTGTACACTGTACGCGAAGGGGTACACGTCCTGGATGAGGCGCGACGCGGCGCGAGAAGAGAGGTCCTGCCTTCGTGGTGTCGTTCGCGGCTCGGGTCCGGATTTGAAGGGCCACACGCCTGGCTGCTGCACTGAACAACGAGTGTCGAGGCGATGGACCCACGAGTCGCTTGAGGCTCAAGCCTCAACTGCAGTCTCCACGGAGGACTCGGCCCTCAGCCCATGGATGATGACCAGAGAGGAGTTCAGACTGAGAGCTGCGGGGGGTACAGTCACTTTCGGGTAACCACACACCACGACAGAGAGGCTGCTGTTTCCGTGAGTAACACACCAGACGAAGCAAGATGAATCATCAGATGATGCGAAGGAGTTGAGCTCAAGTCGTGACCTTGGCGCGGCTGGAATTTCCAAGCGCACCCTTGAGCGTACCCCTGATTACGGCGCAAATCTCACCAATGAAAACGCGGTCGCTGCCATCATCGCGTCCGTCGTGTCGACACGACAAAGCCAGGCGAGCCACCCCCAGCTGCCTGCCGATCAGCCAGCCAGGCGCGGCTGACTTGGTGGAACTTCAGGTTGCGTGTCAAGTTGCCGTACTTGGCGACCAGGTAGTCATTTTCAGACATGGCTACACTTTCCGCATCCACTTCAACGACCGCGTTGAGGCTCAGGAGCTCATCGGATGATCTGTTCATAAAGGAGGGACGGTAGTATTTCGGTTTAACAAAGCAAGTACTTTCTCACAGTAGATTGACGAGCCGCGGGGACTGCGAGATCGAGGAGGTCTCTAGAATGGACGAGTTCATCGTGTAGTTGAGCGGCCGACGCAGGTCGTGTTCGCTGCGTGCGAGCGCCGCGGCCGACGTTGCTCGCGCCGTCATGATGCAGCCGAGACAGAAGTCGAACGGCCGCACGGAGACGGTCGTGGCCGTGGCTTCGACTACGATCTTCTTGGTCACACGGCACTTGGAGCACGCCAGCTACAGCCACAAACACATCAGCAACCACGGTCTCACATAACTCAAGCCAAACAGAAGAGCATACCTTGTGGCAGAGCTGGCACACTGAGCCGTTCCCGGAGAGCAGGCGGCCTAACACTTTGTCGCACGAGACGCATTGGGGCTTGGCGTGGTCTTCCTTGTGGACGAAGCTATCGGAGGACAGCGACCGCTGGCGCGTGCGCATGAGAAAGCGGAGCTTCTTCTTCAGCCCGCTGTTGGGCAAATTGGCCGCCGAGATGAGGGCCTGGGCCAAGTCCTGGGTCACAAACATCTCGGGGACTTTGCCCATGGGGTCCACAAAGTTCATCATGAAGATCTCGATCCGCTGGTCGTCGAGCTGGCGGAAGACCACGGACAGCGAGTTCTGGACGCGGATGATGGACGCGTCCGTGAGCTCCGGGAGATCGCGGTGCGTGATCGAGTGATACAACGCCACGCCGATGGGCTCACCACGAGAGGTGTGCGTCTGGTGCACGTTCACGAGCTGCAGCAGGTCGCGCGGCTTCACGATCGAGTTGATCACGGGGTAATCCTTGAGAAACCACACGATGCCACGGAATTGGAACGGATTTTCGAACGTCGGCGAGTCCATCGTAGCCAACACGGCGCAGTCTTCGAGCTTCTCTTTCTGGTACACGTTGCGGGTGCGTACCGACGGCGTGTCGGTGAGCGTGACGCCATACAGTGCGTCTTTGACGGTCCCTGCCGCCGTGCCCGCGACCATGACGATCGGCATGTTGGAGCTCGCGGCCATCGCGTGCATGGGTCCGATCTCCAGCGTCGTGCCGAACTCGGACCGCGACGCCGCCGACATGGGTCCGCTGCTGCTGTTGCTGTCGCTACCGAAGAATTCGGAGCCCCGCACCTTGGAGCCATTGCCACTGCCACTGCCGCTGCCGCTGCTGCTCATACTGCTGTGCTTGAACGCCTTCCGCTCCCGGTACACGTGCATGTCGTCCTTGGAGCGCACGGGCTTCCACCGCTCCGGGTCCACGTGGCGGCCCTGGGCATACAGATACTCCTCGTACGCGACCAGCAGCTCGTTCTCGAGGTCCGTGCACAGACCGCGCAGCTCGTGCTCGTCATCCGACGACAGGCGCAACGGAGGCAGCGTAGCCGCAGAGACCTTGACGGACGGAGACATCACTGCTTACGGAGCTGTGGACTGAAGCGCGACTGGCTGTGCGCGTGCTTCAGCCGCCACGCAGGAGGCCAATCCCGTACAGATCAGTACTGCGCTGTACTGTACTGACGAGCGACGGTGGGAGACGCTGGCATGGTGGCTGCGGGACCACTCCCAGGGCCCTGGACTCTCTCAATCGAGTGAGAGGGAGTCGCTTTGGCTGATCGGCGTTCAGCTTGCTGGTGCTGATTGCGCCGAAAGTCCATCCCCCTGTGTCATCGCTGCCGTGCTGCTTGGACTCTTGAACCTGCGGCAAGGAACCTCTAATAATACATATGCGCGTCGGTCTCCGCTAATACTCTCATACAGATACTTTATTAAAAACCAGCCAGTTCAGCACTGTGCAAACTAATATGGAACCTCGCACGACCCTGCTCGTTGTGACCGCTTTGCGTCAGGAGCTTGGCACCAGAAAGCCCGGCCGCACACAGAGCCGCGCAATCGGCTTGGCCGCTTGGTGGGTGCGCGTGGAACGCTCGTGGTAACTGCCGAGCGGATTGCAAACCACCGGTCTCGACACTCAGTGACTCACCCACTTGAAGTGGCACTTGCCTTCCTCAGCTCAGCGGATTCTTTTCTGGATTCTGTGGTTAATACTCTAGGCCTGTATTACTCCAGTTGCAGTGCGTCAAACACTACGGGCGCGTGAAGAAACGGCTCAGCGGGGTCTGCTGCACCGCTGGAGATGCCCAGCGCGATACTGTTCTTGCCTGTGACCAACGCACTAGCCGGTAGCGTGAACTCGTACACGATGTAGTTGCCCGTGGTCGTGCCGCGCGTGACGCCGCGGGTCTTGACCGCCATGGACGCAGGGACCGCCGCGTTCCACTTATCGTTGACCCTCACGCTGGGCCGCGCGCTGCTCTGCGCGAGACTCACGCCGATCTTGATTGTGCGCTGGGCAGCGGCCTGGGCTTGCGTCAGCTTGAACGTGATGGTGATCGGGTCGTTCACGCCGCGGAACTGCGCCGCGGGGAACGCGCTGTCGGCGTCCACGTCCGCGTCAAACGATACTGGAGACCACTTGCTCATGCGCTTGTCGCTCGGGTGCATGGTGTGGATCTTGTCGGCGTTCAGGAAGCCGTCGGGGGTACCGTCCCACTCGCCGATCTGCCAGATCGCGTTGGCGTTCTGGATGAAGCTGACGGCGATGGTCTGCGTCGTTGTCTTACCTGGAGCCACGGTGACGGATCCCGTGGCGACAGGGAGCTGCTTCTTGAAGACTGTGATCGTGTCATGCCTGCCTTCATCAGAGGCGACGTGAAGGTCTTGGCGCCTGCCGAGAGCTCGGTCCAGTACTACGCGTTGGCGTTCTTGAAGCCCACAACGACCGTGTTCTTCTTGCCTAGCACGCCACCAGCGTCGGAGATCGTACCGGAGACCGTGCCACGCTGAGCTTCGTCCACGAAACCCTTGAGTCCGAGTCCTTGAAAGAAGCTAAAGTCCACGACAGAGGTGGCGGCTGGCGCGGCGCCGTCAGTGAACACCAGTGAGTACGGACCGTGGAAGCCGTAGCGGTACTCTTCCGTGCGCGTGTGGTCCGAGTTCATGTAGAACGTGAGCTCGTTCGCGTCCGCGCACTTGTTGTTGACGTCTCGGTAGAACGGCCCGTTGATCGATCCTTCATACGTGTAGGGTGACATCACGAAGTACACGCCAGCCATGGGCCCGGACACGCCGTGGATCTGGTCGTGGAGAAACGGCACGCCCGAGTAGAACTTGGAGCGTGTGACTTTCGCACTGTTCGCCATGATATCCTCGGCCTCAATGGCGATATCCATACCATCGAGCGTCGCCTCTGGGATACCGGTCGGTACGGTAGTGCGGCTCAAACGTGCGAGGAAGCGCAGCTCCGGAAGCACGAGATCGGCGGAATGGTAGGTGCCCATGTACACCACGTTCTCCTTGGGCCGGAAGAAGTAGTATTGCGTGAGGCCGGTCGTCTCACACGTGATCTGGATGGTCTTGCTAGCATCGCTGAGCGTCTTGATGGTGCTGGCCACGGAGCCCAAACCGGAATTGATCTGTGTGTACTTGCCGCTGTACTGGAGCTCCTGGCCGTTGTACTTGATCGACGAGATATCACACGATGCACGAACCGTCGTGATGGAGAGACCACTGCCGGAGTCGATGACCCACTTCTTAGCATCGGCGCTGGTTGTATAACCAAGGTCTGGGCGGTCGACGTCGGGACGGCAAGTAGCGCAACCGCAGCGATTGAGCAGATACACTTCCACATCCTACTCGGCTTGGACGTGGAGAAATTGGAAGTGAGAGGAGACCTTCGTGGCAGCAACATGGTGGTCCCGGTGGATGATCTTGTCTTGAGCTTTCCGTGTGGGCGTCTCGACGACTGCACGGAACGGTCAGGCGTTCGCTCAGCATTTGCGCTGGCAGTGTCTCGACAGATTCGAAGCTTGAGGCTCGGCAGCAAGCTGAGCAGGGGTCGACTCCACCTGCTTTCGTGGCTGTCGGCGTCCACGTCAGCGTTGTTCGCGAAACGCCTTCTGCTCTCCACGGTGGAGCTCCCAGGCTGTTCTCTTGGAGGTGAATTTCGCAGCAACTGGCTGGCGTTAAACGCCTGGCCAGCTTGAACAAGTGCCCACCAATCGAGAGTTTCTCTGCACTTGCATCTTGTGGAGCTCGTCGTATTGTGTCCGTTGGTAATAATAGCTTGGCTGCTTCAAGTTTCTGCGAGTTCCTGGACAACTTCAACATCCCCGTTTCCTCGCCAGAAGAGCATCAGATGCACGGTCTGGTGCGAGCACGAAGCCAGCCTGGGCGGATTCCTTTACTGTTGAGCTTGAGACTGGCCTCCACTTGAGAAGGAGGAGTGCTTGCATGGGTGAATACTATAATAGTTTTAATCGCTTCATCCACCGCTTTTACTTCAAGTAGACCGCTACAGTCTACTGGTGGAGATGCCCTCACAGCAAAGCTCACGCTGGTGATCCTTTATTGCAGTCTGCAATCGTCCAGTCCAGTTGGGGGTTCGTGAATGGAGGGCTACACGTTCAACAAATCCGACGCGACACACCACAACAGCTGAGGAGTATTGGTGACCATAAGGAGGATCCTTGTGGGCCGAGCAGTGCTGCCCTCACACTCCAACACAGTATCACTGATACTATCAAGAGATCGCCGTCTCACCTGGATGAGCTCGTTGACGTCGCTGAGGCTCAGCCTGAGCCGGAGGCCTCCGCGCAGCCACATATCCCCGTGGACAGTCCGCTCCATGCGTGACCTGAGCAGTTCAACTAAATATAAACTCTTAGAGGCCAACCACAATAGCACATGCGTCACTAGTTCATCTGACGATTGGTGATAGTATGTGTTTTCGAAGGTTTCGACTCAGACTCTCGAGGCTAACGACGCTGCGGCGTCGTGCGTGAGCCGCATATGGATCTCTCCACGCTTGCCTAGGCTATCTCTTCGTGGTCGAATCCCTCTAACCGAACGCCCTCTAAGGCTCGCATTAATTTCTTCAATCTCGGGACCACAAGCCACGGAAAATGCCTTCGAAACGGTTGTCTGCGTCGCTGCCTGAGCTCGTATTCACACCAGAGGACGAACAGGAGCTGCACACACTCAGCGATTCGCTGGAGGAAGAGGCCCTGGAGCTCTTTGAGCAATTCCTTCTACGCCATCGGCGACATGTGGACACAACGCGATGGAAAGCAGTGCGGTCTCAAGACGATCTGCATTTGTACTGCGAACGAGACGAGTACCGCAAGACGTGGCGCCACCCAAGCAAGCTTCAGGACAAGAACGTCGGCCCGATGCTCCAATTAGCGGCGCCATCGAACGTGCCCATACTGCTGGTCACCGGGACGACTCCTGGTTCGCTAGAAGACGCTCTCTATGGGAACTCGTTTCGAGACGCCGTGTCGTTGCGTGTGCGGAGTGAACTCCTCCAGCAAAAAGCCGACGAAGTCGCGCTACTAGCTACTCTCCAAGCGCCTTCGCGTGACGATCCGCTGTCGTTCTTGGGCGTGACGTGGTCGAGTCGACAGACGCCCTCGGCCTTTGGTGGCCACGCACGAGACTTGGTACTGCTTCAAGGCGTGCGTGTGGCTGCACTGAGCACGGGTGAGCGCGTTGGCATCGCGTTCCACCACTCTATTCAGCCCCGGAACTTGCCAGACACTCACGAGCGACTGGTTCGAGCTCAAGCTTCGCATCTCTCCGTCTTAAGGCAGCTGGATGCGCAACGGCTCGAAGTGTTTAGCGTCGATTTCACGGATCTGTGTGGTAAAGTGCTCCAATCGACGGCACTCAAGCAGTCCATGGCGATTCTGTTGCCACGAGCGAGCAGTTGCGATGTTGGGATCCAAAAGAAGCTCCACTGGCTCATGCGGGAGCGCCAACAAGCCAAGACGCTCGAGCTGCAGCGTCGGGACAGCGTTCTCTTGAGTATCCACAGCAACCTGAGCTCGTCAGCTATGATGCCCGAGCCACAAGAAGCAAACGTTCCGTTCTGTGAGGTCTGTGACTCGGTTTTTCGGGGCAACGGAGCAAGAACTGTGTTTGGCGCGTCCTCTTGTATCTGCCAACTCTGTCGTGAGGTGAGTTTGCTTACTAGGACTCCATGCTGCGGGGCGGACGACTGACGAAAAGCCTTGTGATGTGGAGCAGAGCGTTTGCTCCAAGTGCGTGGTGACCAAACTCGTTGCGATCGATGCCACGGCCGAATACGTGGAGACCAAGCGCTTCGCCTTCTGTGTGGCGTGCATCCACCAGGCCAAGAACGCGTCTGCGGCTCAAATCGCACAGCGAGAATTAGAATATGATACGTGTTTGCGGTCGATGCACGAAAGACACCGGAGCACAAGCAGCGACTTCAGTCTGAGCCGCAAGACGTCGCTGCTCGAGTGAGTTTACTGATAAAAATCCGATATAATAGTGCATCTCCACGTCAGCACATCTGCACATCTGCACATCTGCACATCTGCACATCTTCTGCATCGCCTGCATCGTCGTCAGCGTCAGCATTAGCATTCAGCGTTTATGCCGGTGGGATTTGAAGCACTTTGGCCAGGTGCTTTCGCGACACGGTCAGGCTCAAGGCGGGAGATGGATACTGTAGTTGTATCTGTTGAGGCTCTGCTGAATGCTGAAGTGAGACTGTGGCTCCATCAAGCAGATGAATGCACAGCAACACGCTTGTTAGATCCGTTATAGATGATGGCCTCTAGGCGAGTTCCAGCGCGTCAAACACCACACTTGCGTGCAGGAATGGCTGCGCCGGATCTGTGTTGCCACTGGCCACGCTGAGCACGATCTCGTTCTGGCCCGTGAGCAAAGCCGACACTGGAATCACGTACTCGTACACGATGTAGTTGCCAATGATCACTCCACGCGTGACGCCTCGCGTGGCCACAGCCTTGGTCACGGGCGTGGGGCTCGTCCACTTGTCATTGACTTTGACCACGGGGCGGCCATTCATCTGCGCCAGCGTCACACCGACCTTGAGCGTCCGTGGAGCAGAAGCTTCCTCCTCCGTCAGTGCGAACGTGATCGTAAGTGGGTCGTTCACGCCACGGAACAACGCCATGGGGAACGCGCTGTCGGGATCCGTGTCGGCGGAGAAGGTGTCAACAGCCCAGCCGCTCATACGCGAGTCACTGGGGTGCATCTTGTGGATCCTGTTGGCGTTCAGCAGCCCATTGGGAGTGCCATCCCACTCACCGATCTGCCATATCGCGTTCGGGTTTTCCTTGAACGTCACAGCAATTTCCTGGTTCTGGACTTCGCCAGCTACGACAGTGACGAGAGCTGTGGCCACGACGAGCTGCTTCTTGTACACCGACATCGTGTAGGTTCCGCTCTTCATCAGCGGCGACTTGATCGTCGTCACGCCAGGGGCAAGCTCTGTCCAGTACTGGGCCGCGTCGTTGGAGAAGCCCACGACCACCGTGGTGTTGGCCAGGATCTCCGACGCGTCGCTGATGGTTCCAGTGACTTGGCCACGCTCCTTGGTATCAACAAACCCCGTGAGACCGAGTCCTTGGAAGAAGCTGAAGTCTGCTACACTGGCTGGTGGCCGCGGACCGTCGGTGAAGACCATTGCGTACGGCCCGTGGAAGCCGTACCGGTAGTCCTCGGTGCGTGTGTGGTCCGAGTTCATGTAGAAGCTCAGCTCATTGGCATCTTCGCACTTGTTATTGATATCGCGGAAGAACGGACCGCCACTCGAAGTCTCGTACGCGTACGGTGACATCACCAAGTACACGCCAGCCTTAGGTCCATACACACCATGGATCTGGTCGTGGAGGAACGACACGCCCGAGTAGAACTTGGAGCGCGTGATGTTCTCGCTGTTGGCGAGCACGTCCTCGGCTTCGATGGCTTCGCCCATGCCATCCAGCGTGGCTTCCGCGATGCCTGTCGGTACCGTCGTACGGCTCAACCGAGCGAGGAAGCGAAGCTCTGGAAGCACGAGCTCGGCCGAGTGGTAGGTGCCCATGTAGACCACATTCTCCATAGGACGGAGGAAGTAGTACTGCGTCAAGCCGGTCTTCTCACACGTGATCTGGATCTTGTCCTTGCCATCGTCGAGGGTCTCAATAGTGCTGGCAACGGCGCCCAAGCCCGAATTCACGTGCGTGTACTTGGCGTTGTACTGGAGCTCCTGGCCGTTGTACTGGATCGACACGATGTCGCAGGACGCGCGCAGCATCGTGAGGGAGAGACCATCGCCCGAGTGGAGCACCCACTTCTTGGCGTCGGTGCTGGTCGTGTAGCCGAAGCTCTGCGCGTGAGACGTCGCGACGAGCATGCCAAGAAATAGCAGCAGCAGCTGCGTCACGCAGGACTGCATTCTACAGTACGCGTTACTGCGGCGGACGTGGGCGGCCTCGTCACTCACAGGTAGGGATATTGGGAAGTGAGACCGTGGAGGTGAGACCGTGGATGTGGAGCAGCGCTTGAGGACCGGTGGCCATCTGGATTCGCTGCGACTTCTCCCACCGAGCGTCTGGCAACGCTGGAGAGCTGAGTCAGGACAGAGAGACCGATGATTCAGTGTATCTGTATCGGTTTGCGCAGGTGGATCGAGAGTCAGTGAACGAGGCGACAGTCACCACAGTACTGCACTGTATCCAGCACGCTCCACAACCTTCACAACGGTGTGTGCACCTCCCATGTTGTGAAGGGTATACTGTAATAGCGTTGAGGCTCGCAGTCCGCTGCATCTCACAGGTTGTCAATACTGTAGCAGCTCTGTGGCTCGCAGTGCCGACCAGTGTGACTGTCGAGCCTCCATAACAAAAGATTGCAGCTGTAGTTTGGACAACACAGTGGTCTGGTAAAATAGCTGCTCGAGTTGCAACGCATATTTAATACAGTAGCGGCATCCACGTTGGCGGCTTGCGACGCTCGCTTCCAAGGCACCAACACGAGGCTGCAGCTGCAGTTTCTTGCATGCACTGCAGCGAACCAATCCGAGTTAACCACCATACACGTGCGTAGGCGGCTTGAGACTCGCACGCCCAGGGTAGCAACACGAGACTGCAGCTGGAGTTGCTCGAATTAGTGCCCCGTAAAATAGTTATGCGAGCTGCACCACTTGGTTCACTTCAAGGTCGGGATCACGAGACTGCAGCTGCACTGGTGCTCGTGAACGAGTGTAGTACACTCGTTGTATTGCACGGCGGTCACAACAGCAGTCAGGGGTTCTGTACGTACAGAGCATGCGGTGGCCGATATCACTGGTATAATAACTCACCAGTGTCCAGTGTGATGACCTCAGCCGTCGAGGCCCGGCTAGGGTTACGCTATTCTTGGCGCGAGAGTGGTCAGCACCAGCCATCAGGATTCCTGATTCAGGAAGACAAAGCCTTCGGTTCTTGTCTTCTCTCGGTGGTGTGGTGTATCGAGGGGCCCACGGTGGCAAGGTGGGTGGGTACCTACGGGTACTCGTACCCGCGCTCAAGCTCTCACCATTCACCAAACGTCCTCACCGTACCGACACGAGCATGTCCAAGAGCATCAAGGCGCCACCCGTGCCCAAGGCCACGATGACCGTGGACGACGTCCACGAGCTGCGTGTGCTCAGCGCCGAGATGGAGCGCGAGCTCATCAGCTCGTACGAGCAGTTCGTGCAGCGAGACCAGCGCCAGGTCGACGAGAAGCAGTGGAAGCACGTGCGGTCCCAGGAAGAGATCCACGTGTACAAGGAGCGCCGCGCGTGGAGACACCGCGCGAGCCAAAGCCACTCGTCGTCGGTATCAAGGCCGCCAGCCAAGAGCGACCTGGAGATCGGCCCCCACGCCGCCATGGCTATCAACTCCAGCATGCCACGCATGATGGCGATGGGCACGTCGCTCGGGACACTGGACGACGCGGTCTACGGCACGTCGTTCCACAACACAGCGACGCTGCGGGCCCGCAATGCCTACCAGAAGACGAATCTCGAGGACAACGCGGTGCTCGCGACGATCGAAGGCCCGACGCAAGAGGACCCGTACCGCTTCCTGGGGCTCGTGTGGTACTACAAGTTGTTCCCGATCCCTGCGTTCATGAACAGTAGGGAGTTCCTCATGCTCATGGCCATCCACACGACGCAGCTGAGCAATGGCGAGCGTGTCGGCGTCGCGATGTACCACTCGGTGCAGCACCGCGATGTCCCAGAGCCCCACGACTCGTCCTCGGTGCTGCGTGCCGAGTTCTCGCTGTTGATTCTGCGTCGCCAGATCGACGACCGCCGGCTTGAACTATTTATCATGAACTTTGTGGAGCCCCACGGCTCGATGCCGCGCCCGTTGGTCCTTCAGGAGACCGCCAGGTCCGTGCTCAGCGTGACGAACGCGTGTGACGTGGCGTTCCGACGCAAGTTGCTCTTTCGCGTGCTGCAGATTGAGCGTCGGCGCAAGAGTTCGACCGCAGTGCTCGACTCGCAGTTGGCGAACCACTGCGCGCAGTGCAACAAGAGCTTCGGGATCTTCTCCGGCTCCGGCTGCACGTGTCGGATCTGCGGCATGGTGAGCGTGAATCTCGCCAGGCCCCTTGAGTTCAATGACTGACGTTTGTCTGTGATTGCTTGTTCTGATAGCGCGTGTGCTCCAAGTGCTCGGCGACGCGCAACATCTTTTTGGACGCGACGGACACGGCCATCACGATGAAGCCCTTTGATTTCTGTACGGTGTGCGCCGTCCAGACGAGAGAAATGTCGGCGCTGGCTGTCGCGCGCGAGGAGCTCCACGCCCGCTCCCAGTGCAGCGCCCGCCAAACGATGTTCGACATGCAGTCGGAGACCTCGCTGTCGTCCTCGACTCGCTCGAGCTAGAATGTCCGTCCCCACAAGCAAACCGTGGTGTCCAATACAGTACTGTATAGATGAAGTGCGTACGTGTGTGTAGGTCTCTATTTGAAATATACTGGGTGGGTCTCCTGTGAGCTTGGTCGTTTACATGGGTTAGATGGATCCTTGTGACGATGTAGAGGATGTGATGGAGGCCATCGGCCGGCGCGTCTTGGACGATGTACGTTCGTACTGCTGGTCGCGCGCCACGGTCTCGGATGGGATCTCCTTCGTGTCCAGCGTGCACACAATGCAGAAGTCGAAGGGCTTGGCCGTGATCGCCTTATCGGACGTCTCGATGATGATGTTGCGCGTGGTCGAGCACTTGGAACACACTCTCTATCAAAGCAAAAGCAAGCTCGCGTCAGTCTCCGTGATTCATCAATTCCTCCCACCCTCATTATAAGTGCGGTCTCACCTTGCTGCAGATCTGGCACGTGCAGCCCGAGGCCGAGAACAGACCACCGAAGCTCTTGTTGCACAGTGCACAGTTCTTTTCTGCTTCGTGGTCGGACCGCGAACCGGAGCGCGCGCGTTGGCGCTGGGCGTCGCGCATGCGATGGAACAGTTTGTGTCGGAACGCGACGTCACAGGCCTCGGTCACAGTGAGCAGCGACTTGGCTGTGTCGGCGATGATCAGTGAGTTGGGCGTCGAGCCGTGGGGCTCCACAAAACACATCATAAATACATCCATGCGGTGGTCGTCCAGCTGCCGGAACAGCGTACACAGTGAGAACTCAGCTCGCAGCACGGAGCTGTCGCGCTGCTCGGGGGCATCCGGGTGCTGCACCGAGTGGTACATCGTCACCCCGACGCGCTCGCCCGTGCTGAGCTGGGACCCATGGATCGCCATGAGCATGAAGAGGTCGCGGTCCATGATGAGCCCGATAGGAAACGTCTTGAAGTACCACACGAGTCCGAGGAACCGGTACGGGTCGTCGAACGTGGGCGCCTCCAGTGTCGCCACGACCGCATTGTCGCCGCCGTTGTTGGTCTTGAGGTACGAGTTGCGTATCCGCAGCGACGGCGTATCGTGGAATGTTGTGCCGTACATCGCGTCGTCCACCAGCCCGGGCATCGTGCCCGTCGCCATCATCGTGGGCATGCTCGAGTTCGCGGCCATCGCGGCCTGTGGACCGATCTCCACCGTGCTGCTGGTGGTCCCTCGATGCGAATGCATCGTGAACTCGTTCTCCGCGTGGCTGCTCGCCTCCCGCTCCTTGAAAACGTGAAGATCCTCCTGGGACCGCACTTCCTTCCACCGCGTTCCATCGACCTGCCGCTTCTCGCGATACAAAAACTCCTCGTACGTGCGCAGGAACTCGCGCTCCAGATCGGCGCTCAACACGCGCAGCTCGTGGGTCTCTTCGAGTGAGAGCTGCACGCGCGGAGCGGGCGGTGCCTTGATTCGCTTGGACATCTTCGAGGCTTGCGGAGGGTTCAGGAATCCCGTGAATCCAATCCACACGCTGGGCGAATTGAACAGACCTGCGTGGGTGTGGTCACCACAGTGGTGGGTGGTGACGTGTGGGTCCTGTAGATAGGTAAACCGCGGCGCCTGGCTCGTCTTGCCTTAGTTTCGCGCCGGAGATCGATGCGCGGGAGCCTCCCACGTTGGCGACACAACGCGCCGACCTGGTGACGGCTTTGGAGCGTAATCTGGAGCGTCGTCTGCCGGCCAACGCGGCAGACGGGCTCAGGTCTCTGCTCCACTCAACCGATGCTCCATACTGAAGCCAAGTCGGGACCAGCAAGTCGGATTGGCTCTGTGCGACACAAACACGAGTCGCGCGTGGCACATGGCAACCGCAGTCACGACGCAGGGAGAAGAGACTGGACGCCCAGCACAGAATCAGCCCGGGAGTGCTCTGAGAGTTGATACTACGAGCCAGTGGCTTGGCCTCTCCAGCAGAGAGAGAGCGAAGGTTGACCTGTTAAACCCAATGTATCCACCGGTGTCTGATGGTCACATAAAGCACGGCGCAACGACGGACAGAATCCACTGGATTATCCAGTGGATTTGAAGCGGCGGGCTCGAATGCCGGGGATTCGCACGCGGAGACTCAAGGGTCTCAATGGGAATCCCTGTTGGTTGTCCAGTATCGGATACAGTACTGTACAGCCTCAGGCACTGCTGTACGACTCGAGACGTGGGCTTTCTTGGTTCGTAGCAAGGCGAACTTCCCGTGGGAAGGTCTCTGCAATTGCACAGTAGACGTCGAGTTACACTACTGGATCTATCTCTGCGATGGCACGACGCAACACCTTCGGTGTGCGAAGCATTGAACTGATCGACCTGGGCACTGTACTGTGGTATTACAGATAGAAACCCTTCGTGTCCTCGTGCAACTGACTCGAGACCAAGCTGGATGCCTCGAGCGTGGGGTTTGATGCAGCCACGCGATGCATACAGTGCAGTGTAACTTACTATGCAGCAACACAGGCTGACAAGAGTTCACGAGGCAATTGCTGCTATGTATTAAATATTGCAATCCGTGGACTATTTTGGACTGCGTGAAGCCCGGCGAGTAGCCACGCGAAACAACACTGCGATTCACGCGCTGCAGCCTCACGACAGGCGTCTCGGCAAAGTATTCCAGCCCACTGCGACTG
>JAADXI010000555.1:0-18992 GCA_023337615.1 Pythium brachiatum | reverse complement strand
GTCCAAGCTTCAAACTTGCTACCAAGATGGAGATTGCTGGCAGGACATCCACGCGCTAGTCTTACCTGTGCTGCAGCGCAAACAAGGCTGGCTCGAGCAGAAATCTCAATTCATCAGCGAAGGCCACACGCGCTACATCGCCGATATCGGGTCGCAACTTTCCCGATATGTTCGCTACGACATGCCCAAGTCCTCGTGGTGGATGACGACGGATATTCTTCGCTGCTTCGCTGCTTCGATGTGCGACGTCGCGACGATGGACAGCGCTGTCGAGCCACCGGCGACCGCGTACGTGCCATCGTTTATCAAGTTTGAGCCGGCGTGGATACGCGTGCTGTTCTACCCGGATACGACGGTGCAGTACAACGACCAGAAGTATTCGCACGCCGGATCGATGGCCGAGTTCTCGTCGTTTCTATACAGGGCGCTCGGCAGCCGAAGCGATGTGTCGTTCTCGATTGTGGAGGCGGTGCCCGATATGACTGCGGGCCCCGGCGCGACAGCGTACAATGTCACGTTCAGTGACAGTTTTGTCGAGTATCTTCCGTACATAGATCTCCTGGGCTCGGGGAGAAAGCCCATGGCCGACTCGCAATGGTACTACTCGGACCCGTACGTGAGAACGTCCTCGTGCCGTATCACGATCGAGTCCATGAACCAGTGGCCGCAGTGGGACCGACTCATCAGCATGCTCGCCGTGCCAGGCCCTCCGAAAGTCAAATCGGAGTGGCTCGTCGGCTGCGACGTCGCGCAGAATACCAAGCGCGACTGTTTCCTGGACTACCAGTGCAAGTCCGACTTTGTGGGGACGCTGGTGCCGGCGATCAAGTACGCGCTGCTCACCACCAAGTCGGCGTACAACCCAACCTCCAATTTGTTTGAAGCTGAATTTCGAGCCACCACGCAGTATTCACAAGCACGCCTCGCGAATCTGTTGGAGCAAGTGGCGCAGTGTGCGGCCGCAAACACGACAATGCATTCCCGCCCGACGCTCAAACGCGGTTCCGTGCAGTTTGTACGGCCCAATTCTGGACCGTTGCTCATCAAGGGACAGTATGGTAACACAGTTGCCACGATCAACGACCAAGACATGTCGGAGGCCCAGTTTCGCGAGTTCTTCGAGAAGAATTATGCGGTCTTTGTATGGACCGGCAAAGACTCGATACCCGTGGCTTCTGTCACGAGTTGGGTCAAGACCGAGGACCAGATTCTCTACGATCTCAAAGTGACCCCTTGGGTCGGGTCGTCTCCCCCCTTGACTCTGGTGTGGGTGAACGAGTCGACGAATGACCAGATCCAGTCGGTGGGCACGCCCACACTACTGGGCTTCCAGTCCGAGTCGTTCAATGTGTACGCGGAAGCGCTGCCATGGCTCAACTGGCTCAAGAACTAGCCAGACCATTACTGTATTTTCCATTTACACGTAACCTGCATACTTGTACACGTTTCCACTCACTTGGTGCTCATTTTATTAGATAAGTTATAGTTTACGTTTTAGGATGCTGGAAATGATGAGGGTGTGATGAAGAAAACCACGAAGTAAATAGAAAGAGAGAGCAGCGTGCTTCAGCTTGGAGGTGTGCTTGGAGTGTCAACGACAATAGCTCGCAGTTTCATGGGGACGTTGTGACACCCGCGCTAGTGAAGGTCGTGTGGGCGACCATGGGCCGAGGGAGGAGAGGCGGCGACGGCGACTGCTGCTGCTTCTCCATCGACTGCTTGACGCTCTTGAGGCGTTGGTCGAGAGCCTTCACGAAAGACGCGATGCGCATCTGATCCTGAACTGTGAGTGCCGTCGACGGTGTAGGCTTTTGCTGGTTCTGCGACGCGGGTGCCTCCATGAGAAGACTCTCGAGCAGCAGCATGGCTTGGAGGTACAGCTCGTACGCCGTGCGCGACTGGCCCAGCACTTCCTTCACGGCGCCTTCCTTACCCAGACGGAGAGCATGCGTGTAGAGAAGCTCATCTTGAGAGACGACGAGCGAACGCAAGTCATTCCCGGCTTGGCTGGTCGCTACGAAGGCCGTCATACGGCGCTTGCACTGGTCTGCACGGTCCAAAAACACGTTCAACTGCTCCACGAGGAACGCCATGGAGACCTTGCGGCTCGCCTCGCCCCACGGCACGGTCGCCTTGTCCATCGATGAGTTCGAACCAGACGACGCACGACCACTGGATGCAAGAGCAGGATCTTGGCGAAGGTACAGGAGCGCGTGCTGGATCATACGCATGCACTTGACGTACAATGCGAGAGCCTCGGCGGCAAATACGTACTGCTTCTTCTCGACCACCACGATGTTCGACTCGCTGGTGAGTGCCACGCTCGAGTTGGAGATCGCGGCAAGCGCCTGAGCTGAAGTGGACGACGACGATGAGCTCAACGAGAAAACCGACGCCAAGTTTGTACCCGATGCTGAGAGCGATTGGTCCGAGGCTGACAGCACGCTCATCTTCCACAACTGCTCGGCGATGGGCGCGATCGCTTGGATGCGGAGATTCACGATGTCCACGAGCTTCTGCGCATAGTCATGCGAGAAATCCACCGCGACGCCGTGCATCTGAGGAGAACTCGCTTGGGACTTGGTGGTCAAATGCGTCTGGTTGCCAGAGTCTGGGTTGGGACTGATGGAAACGCGGTCGCTGTTCTCGTGAGACTGCGAGTGCTGCTGGCGAGGCGACGACGCAGGCGGCGTTGGAGCGCCCTTTTCGGATCCGCTGTCCACGAGCACGTACTCGCCGCTGCTGTCCAAAGCATTGTTGCCAGTCTTCTGCTTCACGATCGTCGCGTGGGTTCGGCTTGCTCGCTGGCTGCTGTACGTGGACGAACGCATGTTGTCCACGATCGCAGCGTTTGACGGCGGCGACTCGGACAGCTCCTTGAACGGATTGATACGCGGGCCTGGACTCGGCAACACGTTCGGACTCATCTGCGGACTCAGCTTCGGACTGACAGTGTTCTGATTCACGAGAATCGCTCCGCTTGATGTTGCACGGCGGCTGCGGCCAAGTCGCGAAGAGCGACGCATCGCAGCCGAAGTACCAAACGCGCCAGTCGCACCGCCTCCTGCCGCCATATTGCTGCTCGTGTTGCCAAACACGTTTTGCATCACTTCCATGTTGCCACTGCGCGAGTTTCGTAGCGATGAGGCGTACGTCGCAGCATTCATCGCGGACGGATCACTCGATCCACTGCTGCCACTGCCACCAACGTCCATGTGTGACTCAGATGCAGAGCGTTCCTTGGTGAATGACCGGTGTCGAGAGTGGTCGCCAGTCGTGGCAGCAGGAGCAGCCGCCCCCATAACCGACCGTCGGCCCGTGGAAAAAGTTGGCTCTTGCTTCTCTTCTTCTTCTTCCTCTTCCTCGAGGATACTCGTGGTCATGTGCATCGACTGGAACTCGTTGGCCACGCGTCCTTCCCTCTCCAAATCCGCGGCCAGACCCACAAACGGATCACGGAAGAACTCGTCAAAGCCCATGCGGTTCACGGGTCGACGATGCAGAAGCCCTGTGAGCAGCGTGCGGCACTCGTTCGACAGCGCCACGTCCTTGGGGAACTTGAGGTCGTTGCGTTCAATATTCGCCAGCAACTGGACGTGGTTCGAGCCTCCGTACGGCGGTTTGCCCACCACGAGCTCATACAAAATCGTACCAACCGACCACAGATCCGCCTTGGCGTCGTACTTCTGGAACTTCAGAATCTCGGGCGCCATATACAGCGGCGATCCACACAGCGTCTCTGCCAGCGACGTCGTGGCCAAGTGCCGCGCAAAGCCAAAGTCTGCGATCTTGAGCTGGGCAGTGGGCGAGTCCTCGGTCAGCAACAGGTTCTGCGGCTTGAGATCGCGGTGGATCAGGTTGTGGGTCCACAGACACTTCATGCCCTTGGCCAGCTCCTTGAGAAAATGCCGCGCCACGACCTCCGTCAGCGCTGTGGTCGAAGTCGCTAATGCTGCTGCTGCTCCTCCTCCTAAAGCCGCTTGTTCTCGCTGATGCTGACGACGCATGTACTGCTGGAGATCACCACCGGCACAGAACTCGAGCATGAGGTACATGTGCTTCTCCGTCTTCTTGATCTCATATAACTTGACGACGTTCGGGTGGTCGATCTGCCGCATGATCGCGATCTCCATCTCGAGATTCGCCAGCAATTTGGCGTTGAGCTTGGTCAGCGACATGGCCTTGATGGCCACGGGCACCTTCGTCACCTTGTGGTAGCCCTTGTACACCACCGCGAACGAGCCGCTGCCCAGCTTACTGGTCACGACGTAGTCGCCGATCGACGCGCGCGCCGCCATTGTCTTGTGTCTGTGGGGAAATACCGCAATAGCTCCTCACTGAGGAGCTCAATTCGCACGGGAAGAGTCGATCACTGCGTCTGCCAGAGACGCGCTTTCGACTGTGGACGCGCAGAGACACTAGGTGCTTCGTGAAGCGTCTGATAATGGCGTTCTCGTTCCTTGTTTTCTCTGCGTCTTCTTCTTCTCGCAGACTGTGACTGTCGTGACCTGCCCATCCCAAGAAAACGCATCACATGAGTTGAGCGTCCACGTGCTTTTTCCACAGAGAGGACGTCGCTGCGTCATCTGTTTTCTTCCGCTTCTCGCCATTTACATCCCTTCCATTTGGGTGTAATGCACCCAGGCAGGTGGTCGGGTGTTTCCGCAAACATGGCGGTTGGGGAAGCGGCTATATCAAGAGCTAGAGGACTCACCTGGAAGAGAGCGATAGCTGGATGGATGCGCACGAGTCGTAGCTATCCGATAATGTGGCGTGTGGATGAAGAGATGCACGCAGATGCACGCCAATACGCTTCTCCGACGGCGTCACCTCAGGCAATATTCAGCTCTGTGTTCGGCTTGTTTCCGCTCAAGGCAAGTGCGGAGGCAATGTTCTCGGCGTAAAATAACGTTATTTGCTGCAAATAACCAACGCGCCAACGTCATCTCGACGAAGCATGACAACAACCAATCATACTGCAGCGTCAAATTCTATCAGCCAATCATATCACATGAATCAGTTGGTCGTGGGCCCGTTTGGCCAATCACATGTCCCCAGCAATCATGACGATATCAAACCTGAGTGATGGTCGCGCGGCAACGTTCTTGTGGGGAAACCACAACACGAGAAGGAGGGAAAATGGGCCGGGCCGTTCGGTGAGAAAGGCGGCTTCATGGACGGAATTCCACAGAAAGCAGAATGCGCTGCGTCAGTTCAGCAAGAGCACGACGTCGTCGCCAGGATACAGGATGCGCTGGCACCACTGGAGGGCCCAGAACTTCACTCAGCGTTACGTGCCGGTGTGTGCAAACGCCTGTGGGCCAGCGACGAGTAGTCTAACGCACAATGCCCACAAACGGGACGCTGCGGTTGCTGTATACTGTACTATCGCGGGGTGCGTGCGTCTATATACCAGTAGGATAGTCTCCATTACTGGTGTGGGTTCTGGACCAGGGCCAACAACCAGCTCGTTGTTCGGCCTTCTGAGATTTCTCTCAGGTTGAAGTCGGCTTGCCAGGCTCATAGACCCATTTTCCGTATGACCCGTATTCAACGACCCACCCGTAAGAATGCCAATGGCTTCCTGGACCCATTTTCGGATCGTGACCCGAATTCGACCCATCATCACACAGTCACGACCAAGCTGGGAGAATGCTCACTGTGCATAATGCTATATGGAGACGCCCAGCGCAGCAGCAGCGCGTCGTGCAGGCGTCCGATCCGGAGCATGCACACAGCAGGGTTAACGATCGACGACCACGCGCAATAACCGATGCAAACGGCGTGAGAATGGCCGCGATATCGCCGCCCCAGTCGGGAGCATTCAGGCCGCGGCGCACGGCCTCTGGCTCGTCACAGGAGCTGACAGCACGCTTTGCACGAATACTGACGCTGAAGGAAAGGCGCACAGAGGAAGTTATGGAACTGCGTGTGGCTGGAGCTCGAAGACGTGGACGTGGCGCGAAGACGAAGAGCTGTGGGAAGGATAAAGCGTTGGAACGCCGTCGTCTCTATGAGCTGCGTCGACTTTACCAGGCGGAAATGCACAGCTCCATCCAGCACCTGCACGAAACGATTGAGCAACTAGAACGCTCTCGAACGCTGGTAGATTCCAGTGCGTTATTATGGCGAACGAATCGCACGGGCGTTGTCGTGGCCGTCTGTCACGAATACTTTGCCCAGTTTGAAGCCGGCTACGACCCCAGCCGCCTGCATGAAGTCCAGAAGCTCCACACGATCCGCGCGTTTCTCGATGCGAGCGTGGAGCAAGACATCGTCTGTCGCGAGTACCGAGGCGTCGACCAGTTGCTGAAGCAGTGGGAGATCTACACAAAGTTCCACAGCGATTTCGTCACGAGACTGCACGAGGTTACACTCGTGGAGGAGGAGGACGACGTTGTGTCGATCTGCTGCACGGGCGAGATGGACTTGGAGATCTCGGACGCCACGCTGCGTAATTTGTACCCGGAGTTCTACACTCTCGCCCAGCAGAACGACGCGTCCCGACGCATCGCGGACGCGCTGATCGGTAAGAGATACGTGCTTTCGTTCGATAAGGTGCTGCATTTCAACCGTCACGGCAAGGTGTTTGCCCACGAGACCAAAGTACACTTGGCGTCAGGACTGCTCAAGACGCTCCAGGACCCATTCGCGGCTACGCAGGTGCTGGAAGGCTCGGTCATGACAGTGGACGGCCATTGGAATACGCCCGACGTCGACGACATGAAGATCCAGCAAGACGAGATGTACGAGATGCCACGACGCATGCTCTAATAAACGTCCATATGAAAACGTGAATATGACGATTAACCTACACGAGCAAGGAGGTCACGACACCGTTGCCGATGGTGCGGTCGATGTGGACGGCGAGGCTGCCGACCAGCGAGTAGATCGCTCGCAACACGGCCGCGCTGGACGTGTCCTTGCCGTAGCTCGCCAGCAGCTCGGTCGTCGCGAGTTTCAGCGCGTTCATGTCCATCTCACCGGCGTGTTCGTACAAGAGATGGAGGATCGCCATCTCCTCAGACAGCGTCGGCGGATTCGTATCCCGTGCGGACAGGAGCTGCACGTCGACCATGTGCTTCATCTTGGTCTTGAGGCGCGTGAGCACGTGCTTGTGCTTGTCCAGTTCGTCCTGCGCGCGCTGGTGCTCTGCCTTGCTCTCCTCCAGAGACATCTTCAGCGCCGACACGTCCTGCTGTTCGGCTTCAGCTTTGTCTTGTTCAGCCTCCATGGATAGAATCGACGCCTTCAGCTCTTCTTTCTCCGCTGTCAACTTCTCCAGCTCGTCCCGCAACTCCGCGTTGCGTTCTCCAGCTCCTTCATTTCCAGCCACTTCGTTTTCTTCGGCGTGGCGACGTTTCTTGCGACGCAGCGACTGGATCGCCGCCTCAATATCTCGCTTTTCCTCCATGCGAAGCGCCAGAATCTCCCGCAGACTTTGGTTTTCCAGCGCCGCCACCTCGCTCTCCATCACCACGTCCGCGTCCGCTTCGTTCTGGGCGACCTGTTCCTCGCTCAGCTCTTCATTCTCCTGCTGAACAGCACGCAGCTCCTCCTCCAGCTCCGCGATGTGTCGCTCGCGCTGCGCCATGGACTTCTCCCACGCCCTCTCTTCCAGCTCCAGTCGCGACTCGACCTTGTCACTCAGCGCCGCGTCACTCGTCTGCTGCTGCAGCTTGGCTTCATACAACTTCACGGTCCCTGCCAGCGAGTCCACTCGCCGCAACAGGCGAGAGCATCGATCTGTGGCATCAGGATCTGCACATATAGCACCGAACTCATCAGTGATATACCACGTTAGGAAGAAGAGATGTTACACACCTGACGCCGCCAATTCCTTGGCCACGTGCGTGAGCTTACTGCGCCAGTTCGTCTCCGCTTCTTTTTCTTCCGCTTCCGCTGCATCTCTCAACGCAGACGCCGTCACGAGAGAAATGAGAGACGCTGTCGAGGTGTTTGTCTTGGTCGCCTGGCCACCAGCAGCTCCGTTCGCTGCTCCCGTAGGCACCACACGCAGCGAGAGAACGCGCGCGTTGCTGTCAGGCTTGACGATCTGACTGATCTCCTCGCCCAGTGACCGGATATCCTCCACGGACGCCGAGAGACGGCTCATCGCGTCCGCCATCTTCCGCCGCTTGCGGTCCGTCATTTTCGCCGCGCTGTTCGCTCTCTCGCGGTTTGAAAATTCACACTTGGACAAATACATAGGTTTTATCCAGATATTACCCAGATAGATCAACACAGTCACACGATTTATCCTCCAAAACACGGATATGCTATATAAGTACGTGGCTGCCTCGCACACGCCATGCACTGGCCGATTTCCTCAGCGCGTTACAGCACGAGTGCGGCTGGAAGGAAGGCTGGGCATCTTTGCAGTGCGGGTCAGACGCTGTTGAGTTTATGCAGCCATCCCATGCGATCTTGTAACGATCTGGTCGTGTGAGGCAGCTCTTTTAGAGAGGTGTTCTTGCCGTCCTCCACATTGGCCCACTTGCCCTCAGACCCGAGGTGCCGAGGCGCACCAGCCAAGAATAGACTCAACTCAACTGAGCGGCTTCACTACACAACGCAGGCAGTGAACCGAGCACCAAGCACAGTACGAGGCTCCATTTCAGGACAGCTCCGCAACAGTACGAAGCAGTGGTGAATCCCGCTTGACCTGCAGCCGCCACCGTGCTGCTATGGTCGAGCCGATGGCCGCCGCTCCGTTGGACTCGCCGCCTGCCCAGCCCACTACAGATCCGCAGACCGGTCGTTTCATCCTCTCTCGAATGATGTCGATGCCGACGCGGCAGCTCTCGCTCGACGCCAGAATCATCAAGCTGCCTGTCGATGTTCCTGTGGACCCTGTCGCTCCAGTCGACGCCACTGGCGACGCCAAGCCGCAATTCCTGAACCGTGTCGTGGGGCTGCCCAAGCTCCACCGCCAGCTCTCGATGATGAACGCACGATCAACGGGACGTGCACTGCCCTCGCCGGAGGAGAAAGTGACTGCCCAGCGATACGAGCGCATGATGGATCGCTTCCAGCTGAGACGAGTGCCGCTCGCGCGTTCGGCATCGACGGCGAGCAGCTCCCGCGCCAGGACCGCTCGAAAAAGCTCTGGGGGCAGCTTTTCCGGTCTCGCAAGCATGGCGCGAACTGGTTCGCGACGCCTGAGCCGCGCTTCCAACAACAGCATCGCTGCGATAACAGCAGAAGGTCAACGCGTGGACTCCAAGTTGAGCCACAGTGGCTCGATGAGAAGAAGCTCCCACCAAGGGAAAGTCAGCATTGTGAGTGATGTGACAACAGCGTTCTCGACGATGTTTCTTCCGGCAGATGTGGTCACGCGCACGCGGCTCTTCTTTCTACTCTCAGCGTTTGCTACCAAGCTGACGTACATGCCGTACGGCGTGGCGTATCTCGAACCGGACGACGCCTCGATCATCGTGATCGATGCCGTAGTGGACTTCATCTTCTTGATCAATATCCTCGCGACCTGCAACACGGAAATGCACACAACGCGAGGACAACTGCTTGCGACGCGGCGATCGGTGTGGCGTCTCTATCGCGACAACGGCTTCTCGACCGATCTTCTCGCCACCGTGCCGTTTGAGTTTCTGCTGTTGACCGTCAGTCGCTTCGCCATCGCGCATTGGATCGGCGGGTTGTTCAAGATTACGGTGCAGCTCTTGTGCGTCTACCGTCACCTCCAGATATTCCAGTCAGCGTGGGCCAAGGAAGTCATTGGCGCTGACAAAAGCCTCGTCGCGTGGATGTTGTATTCGCGGTATAGTCATCTCGTGCGAATCGGCGGCATCGTGGTCTTGATCGTCTACATGGCCCACTATTTTGCGTCGATGTGGTCGTGGCTCCACGCGGAGACGGACCCAGGCTTTTTCACATCTGAAGATACCTTCGTAGTCCATCTGAACAGCATTTACGACTCCCTCCAGCTTCTACAAGGCCAAGGTGTCGTGACAAAGACTCCTGCCCAAGCCGTTTTCGGGTCAGTGGCTGTACTGCTCGGGTCCATCGCGTTGGCGGTCGTGTTTGGCCACGTTGCGATCCTTGTTTCAAACTTCAGTGCCAATTCGACCACGTACCAGCACAAAATGGAGCGAGTGTTTTCGGTCATGGGCAAACTGCAGCTCCCACATCCTATTCGGGAGCGCGTGCATCAGTACTACGAGTACCTGCATGCCGAGTACGAGTCGCTGGATGGGGAAATCGTCAAGTTCGCCAAGGACCTGAGCCACACGTTGGAACTAGAGGTCGTGCTGTTCAAGTACATGGATGTGCTGATGCAGGTGCCACACTGGCGCAGTTGCTCCCCCGATTTCCAGAAGCAGCTCGTGCTCAACCTGGGTGTGCGAGTGTACTTACCAGATGACTTCATCATGCGTCGGGGCGAAGTGGGGATGGAATGTTACCTTATCAACCGAGGCACGTGTAAACTCTACGAGTACCCGACCGGTAACTATGAACCACCGACAAAAACGGTGGCTGAAGATGATACTACGTTTCGTCGACCGCGGCGCTCGAGTACAAGCGTTTACACCGGAGCGACACCAAGAAAGCCAGGAGAGAAAGCTATCATTCGGCCGATGGGGACCTCACGCTACTCGATGTACGATCAGGCACCGTCTGAGATGGATGCCGCAGATCTCGGACCGTACAGCCGCATCAGCGAGCTCACTCGAGGTCAAGCAGTTGGTGATATGGCTCTACTGGCAAATTACGAGCGATCGTCCGACTTGCGAGCGGTGTCATACGTCGAAATGTGTGTGATTGAGCGTGAAACGTTCCAACGGATCCTGACACGATATCCTCGCGATCGCGAAATCGTGGTGGCAAGTATCGTGCGTCATATGATGATGAGCCTGTCACAGCAGAATGTTCCGTGTATGCTCATGGATTTGGTCCAGAAAGTCGCCCCAGAAGCGTCAGTTCTCGAAGGGATCAAGTACATTTCTCGCGCGATGAGTCCGCCCAAGGACGATCCTTCCATCGTGTTTGGTGTTTCCGAAGAACTCTTGACTCGACTGCGAGTCGTTGTGGAGGAATTGGGCGATGGCGAGGATTTAGACTCCGGATCGGACGAAGATGACGCGACGCGACCGCATTTGACGGCGAATCCATCCGCAGAGCCTTCGTCAACGGCGTCCGTGGCTTTAACTTCATCCAACGAGGCGGGACTTGTACACACAATCCAAGAGATCGGCGAACGCCTTTCTCGTATAGAAAGAACCCAACAGGAAATGCTCAACAACAGCGACAAGGCCGCCAATGAGGACAAGATGTGCCACGTTTGCAAACGGCGGGCTGTAGCGTCGACGAATCCCGTGAGGGAGCGAGTGCCAATCAAGAAAATCCGTCGACGACACACAACCAGGATCGAAGACCCCAATCCAACCAGCATGTGTCCTCTGGACGGCAACGCGTCTTCACGCATAGAGGAGCCCCTGCCTCCGTCGCCCGATTCCGCACGAATCAAAGGCCCAACCTCAGCCCGAACTTCCAGACCCGGGTCCCAACCGGTCTCGGCTCGCACAACAGAAGGAGTGTACGACTCCCGCTCGCCGACCAATTACGCTGACCAGCTTTTCCTGGCGAGACGCACGTTCGTCGAAGATGAGCCCGTCAGTGACGGTCGACGCAGTAGTCTTCGTCGTCTGCGAAGCACATAACCGCAGTTCAAACCAGGACCGTTTATGTGCAAAAAGACATCGCCGTCTCGTACTTAGTGGATTGAACCGAACTTAGTGCTTCCACATCCATTGGAAACGCTGTCGCGGGGAGGGGGAACGAATATTCATGGCCTCAAATGTCTCAATACTATCCGTGAAATATCCTGGTAATTCAGAAATATACCCGAAGTTTCTAGAAATATGAAACCACTGAGGGATTTTCGATCTTTCCCAGAATATGGAAACGACCCGCCTGGTCAGCTGGTCCTTGATTAGCTCTTCATCTCCAAGAGCCACAAAGCGGAAGCGACGCATTGAGCGCAAGCCTCCAAGCAGTCGCTCTCCATAGCCACTACTCACAGAGACAAGGAGGCACCATGGCGGACGCGCAGGTGAAGAAGCTGAACGAAGAGATCGAGCGTCTGGAGCTCGACCTCAAGACGCTCGAAGGCTCGTGCACGACCACGGAAGCCGCCAAGAAGTGAGCCATTCTCGGATGAAGACAGCGTGAGTATGGAGCTCATACTGACTTGGCGGATGCGTTTGTAGGGTGGCGGAGTACTGCCAGTCGACGCCGGATCCGTTTTTGGGCGAGAACGACGGGCCGAACCCGTGGCAGGCGAGCGGCCAGGGCGGCGGTGGCTGTGTGATAGTATAGGAGCAAGCCCCCCCACACGCTGTGCCACGGAGACGACGAGAAGAAGGCCACCAAGGCCTCTATACGCACACCCGGTGTATCAATACGATCTCATTTTATATATTCACACAGCGCGCTACAGCAAAGTCTCTATTTCTTCTTACCGCCCTTGTCGCCCTTGTCGGCGTTCAGAAAGCCCTCGCCCTTCTTACCTTCAAAGCCAGCACGCGGTCCCGTGCGGCCGATCGGCTTCTTGCCTTCCTTCTTCTCCTTGCTGGCAGCGCCACCCGTGCTGATGTTCTCTAATCTCTTCTTGATTCGGTCCTTCTTCTGGATTTCCACAAGCGCTGTGCGCTTCTTCCACTCCTTGGTGCTCTTGGCCTTGGTCTTCTCCTTCTTCTTCAGCTTCTTACGCAGCAGCTTTGGATCGTCCAGCACCACCTCACCGGCCGCCTGCTTCAGCGCCTTGTTCCAGTTCTTGGACTGCACCAACGCCTTGCCCTCATCCGTCTTCTTCAGCTCCTCCATGCGCTGCTGGTTACGCTCGGCCTTCTTCAGCAGGTTCTGGATGCCACGCACGGCCATACCGTTACGCGTCTTCTTCTTCTCCACCTTCTTTTCGTCGTCGAGCAGCAAACTTCCGTACGAGATCGACGACGCCGACACCTCCACCTCGGCATTCGCAGTCTCCGTGTTCTCCGTCTTGGCGTTCTCCTTCGTGCCATTGGTCTCCGCCTGCTTCTTGTTGCCATCCTTGTTGTTAAACGCCGCGCCGGTCGCAGCCTTGCGCTTCTTCGTCGAAGGCTCCGCTCCCTTGGCAGTGGCGTTCGTCTTGCGCTTCTTGCCGTTCTTCTCGTCGGCGTTACGCTGCTCACGCATCAGCGCCAGCTTGGACGCCAGTCGCTCTCGCAGACCGTCAATGCTCATGGACGATGGGTCCTTCGCCACCTCCACCTTGAGCAGCGGCGCCTTCACCTGCTTCTGCTTCTTCTCCTCGTCGGCAGTCTCCAGCTGACGCTCCTCATTGGTCTTCTGCTCCGTCGGGTTAAACTTGGCGCGCTTGTGGGCCTTCTTCGACGACTCCTGCTGCTTGTTCGCCTGGACGTCCTACCAAAACCCAACATTTACACTCACAATAAGCACGCGATTTCGACTGCCAGCAGTTCATAGACACAGCTCGCATACGCGGTGGTATTTTTTGTTGGCCTTGGGCGCCGACTTCTTCCAGTTCTCCTCCTCGTCCGTCGGGAAGTAGAACTGCGCCGGGATCAGCTCCATCGTGTCGCAGAAGAAGCGGTCATTGAGCTGGATCTTGCTCAGCATCGCGTCCACCTCCACCTCCTTCGCATCCTTCGTGGCTGTCGCCAGTAGACGCCGTCCAAGCACCACGCCCGCCATCGTCGTCGTCTTGCTTGAGTTGATAGCTCTTCGTTGTGGTGGTGGCGGGATTTTCGTGCCTTTTCCAGGACGTTATGACTGGCGAGGAGGCAGCTCGCCCTCTGATTGGTGACAAATATGATAACGCACGTTGATTGGATGAAACCGCGAGGATGGCAAATCTGAGGAGTGCTGGATCAGAATACTACTCAGATCTGACGCCATCTGCTGAATGTTTCGGAACCCCACGTCAGAAGCCCACGCAAGATCAACACGCGGACGAGTCCACGTCGGCGACCATGGGCATCGGCAAATGGATCAACTTTACCACGATCTCCATCGCGCTGTTCGTACGTGCAGTGTATGTGTATGATGCGCCTGTATCTCCTGCGTGTGCTCACGTTCTTTGCGGCTCTGTAGGCGGTGTACTTTAGCTACACGGCGCAGCAGGTCCGTGCTCTTCCCCGTGCTCCACTTGCTCCTTATCACGGGCTTACACGGTCTGTATGCGGCGACAGTTCTACCTGATCATGTATCCGTCCTTTGAGAACATCACAGGGCCGACGCTGGATCCGCTGTGGCCCGTACGTGCGATTCCCAGTGCGTTTTTGCATGCGCTAACTCCATATTGACCTCGTTTTCGATGGATGTTGCTACTGAAGGAAGGAAACCACATGCACGCTGAGCTCTATCTGTCCAGTCGTCGTGAGTGGGACGCCCAGCGCGACTTTCGCGCCCCGTTGGTGCTGCGTGTGGGCGAGTTTTCCGATTTATCGTTCGACTGGCAGGACAATTCGCGTTTCACTGAAGTGAATATCTCACGAACGTCGCTACAGAGCCTGGAAACCAACACTGAAGAAAGCAGCGGCGCTGCGTCGCTGTGGCGCGCGGTGCGCTCGAACGACACGGTGTTTCTCCACGTCCACGTAACCAAGAAGGGCTTCTCACCCAACCCGGCGGACTCGAGTTACGAGCCTCTCGCGACCGTGCACCAGTCCAACCCTTTGATCAAGTACGCACCACGCCCGAACGCTAAGAACGCCACGTATCTACTGGCTGACTACTTCCCAGCGTACTACCCGCCTGAAGACGTCTCGGACCTGTACAACGAAGCGGCTGAAAGGGACGCCCTGGGGGAAGACCCCGCGCTGTCGGGGGAAGTGATTTCGTTCTGGAAGCCGCACATGGCCATTCGACTCGTGACGGATTTCACCAAGTACCCACACCAGGAGATTCCGCCGCTCGTGTTCCAGAACCTGCGCTACCATCAAATGCCGGACCATTCGTACAAGTACGAGCCGTCCATGTATCTGGACGACATGGGACTCACCATGGAGAAGCTCGTGCCTCTGAACCGCACGGTGCGTGCACTGCCGCTGAAGATCTCGTATGAGCCCATGTCGTACGCGCGCTGGCAGATCCTGTTGACAATGGAGCTGGCGTTCAAGACACAAGAGGCGCTCGGCTTCACGTCGCAAGATCTCGACTCGATGCGTGGCATGATCGCTGACACGAACCCCTACTTGCTGATTGTGACCATGACCGTGTCGCTGCTCCACATTCTGTTCGACTGGCTGGCGTTCAAGAACGACATCAGCGACTGGCGCAAGCGTAGCAGTGAACGCCAAATGGTCGGCGTGTCCTTGCGATCCATGATCATCTCTCTCGGATCGCAGATCATCGTACGTGTCATCCTGCATTGTGACGTTGTGTCTGTTCGTGTCACTGACACACTGTGATTTGCTACAGATTTGCTTGTACCTGATGGAAGAGAAGACGACGCTTTTGATCCTCGGCCCATCTGTGATTAGCCTGCTCCTGCTCGTGTGGAAGATCTTCAAAGTGTGGCGCGTCACTCGCCAGGCTTCGGGCGCTTCGGACAGTGCGACCCCAGGCAAGTCAATCATGTCGACGACGCAGCAAGCGGACGCGATGGCCACGAACCACTTGCTGTTTGCGCTCATTCCACTTGTCGTGGGTTATGCCGCGTACTCTCTTGTCCACAAGAAGCACGTTGGCTGGTACAGTTGGCTGCTCGGCTCGCTCACGGGTGCCGTGTACGCGTTCGGCTTTGTGCTCATGACACCGCAGCTCGTGATCAACTACCAACTCAAGAGCGTCGCGCACCTGCAGTGGCGTTATCTCATCTACCGCGCGCTCAACACGTTCATCGACGATCTGTTTGCGTTTATCATCCACATGCCGACGATGCACCGCCTCAGCTGCTTCCGGGACGACATCATCTTCCTCGTCTACGTCTACCAACGGTGGATCTACCCAGTGGACACGGCTCGCAAGTTTGACGAGGACGATGGCGGTGCGGTCAGTCAAGAGGACGAGAAGAACGCTGGAAAGAGCGGTACCAGTAACGGGAAGACTGCTGAGAAACACGCCCACAGCGAGTGAGAAGAAGATGGAGGCACTGACATAGACCAAGTTCGTGGGGATCCAGTCCAGTTTAATTACGTGCTGCTGAACAACGAGAGGGCGGCCATGAGAAAGTGAAGGCGATGCTACACGACGGAAGCGACTGGAACTGCGATTGTTCAAGTTCGCGCGAGCCAGCTAAAGATGCCTGCCACGATTTTCGTGAACTAGCATCTTCAAAGGTATGCCGTCGTAATCCACATCGATGAACTAACCATCATATTTGCAACTAGTACCGGTCAGACTTGGAGCTTCTGATCTGTGCAGCCGAAAGCTGCGAATTCCAGATCTCGATCGGCTATTTCCGTGGACAAGCCTGACCCTGAGCTTCGCCGGACCACCCAGTTGCCATGTAAAAATACGCGACGCAACACGGCAAGAAATATGACGAAGGTGACCTGCTACCGGTACTGACTCTGGTGTACTACATAGTTCGTTGTAACTTACCGTGCGCCAGGTACTATAAGTAGCGTCGTCCGGCGGCAGCCTATGGATCCCTTTTCTCCTCGCTGTCTCGATTCTTCGGCTTCGCCGTGCACTCTCACTCGGCAAATTGTCAAGAACACCACCGACCAGCTTCCAAGAGTCGCTTCTATCAGTCAAGATGGCGTCTTCTCCATCAAGTACCACGTCACGCTGGGTCTCGTGTCCGTTGCTTCCAGGTCCTGAGCGTGTGGAGTCCAATCCGTCCGCCGAGAGCTCTGAAGCACCGGCGCTCCCGATGCGGCGCTCGCGCTCGCTGCAGCGCTTTGCGACCCCAATGGAGACGGCACTCAGCTTTGCAAGACGCATCAGCAAAGAATCCGTGCTCGCGGAAGTACCGGCCGAAACAGAGGCAGGACTGTCGAGTGATCGAACGCCTGAAGAGCAGCGATTCGAGCGCATGATGGAACGCTTCCAGCTACGATGCATGTCCTATTCGTCTGCATCACCCGCGAGTGGAAGCGGTGGACGCATCGCCGGTCGTCGCAACTCCATGGATTGTACCCCGGCGGCGTTGTCGGCACGACGCAATTCGAAGCTTCCCAGTACGTTTGGGGACGGCCTCGCTTCATCACCGGAAGAAGTTGACGCGATGAGTAAAGGGAACAAGGGGCTACTGGCGTTCGCATTCAAGAAGCGCATTGCGTCCACGACGGAAGCTGCTACGCGATGGGCCAAGACGCTCGTATCGACGACTTTCGAGCCGACCTCCACGGTGACACGCGGACGGCTGTGCGTTCTGTTCGCTGTTTTCACGGCAAAGCTGTTCTACATGCCCTTCGCGATCGCGTACGACGACGACAAACGCTGGTCATATTCACTCGATGCGATCGTGGACCTGGTATGTCTGCTGAATATCGTCGCGACCTGCAACACGCAGACCACCAACGTCCAACGCCACGTCGTCACCAGTCGACGCGCGATCTGGCGTCACTACCGCCGCAATGGCTTCGTATGGGACCTGCTCGCTGCGTTGCCGTTGGAGCACGTGCTCGTGCTTGTGCCGCATCGTCCGATCGTGCACTGGTTCGTTGGTCTCTTTAAACTCGCACTCCAGAACGCGTGTGTTCGCCGCCACAACATTCGCTTTCACTCTGCGTGGTCCAAGGAAGTCATGGCGGCTGACAAGAGTGTGGCTGCCTCCATGCTCTTCTCGCGCTACAGCCATCTCCTACGCATCGGACGGATCGTCGCCTTCATCGCGTTGGTGGCCCACTACTTTGCCTGTATGTGGTCCTGGCTCCACGTCGACGTCGATCCCGATTTCTTCGCCTCCAAGAGCATCATGGCCATCCACATGGACAGCGTGTACGTATCGCTGCAGCTGCTCCAGGGCCAAGGCATGGAGACCGAGACCCCTGCCCAAGCTCTGTTTGGCTCCATGGCAGTGCTGCTCGGGTCAATCGCTCTCGCTGTGATGTTCGGCAACGTCGCGATCCTCGTCGCCAACTTCAGTGCCAGTGAGACGGCATACCAGCGACGCATGGAGCACGTGTTTGCTATCATGGGCAAACTCGAGCTGCCGCATCCCATCCGCGAGCGTGTCCACCAGTACTACGAGCACCTGTACACCGAGTACGAGCTGCTGGACGGCGAGGTCGTCAAGTTCGCCAAGGACCTGAGCCACACGCTGACGCTGGAGACCGTGCTGTTTCGGTACATGGATGTGCTGGTGAACGTGCCGCACTGGCACGGGTGCTCTGCGGACTTCCAGAAGCAACTCGTGCTGAGTCTGAGTGTGCGCATCTACTTGCCCGACGACTTCATCATGCGGCGAGGAGAAGTGGGAACGGAGTGTTACCTGATCAACCGAGGCACGTGCAAGCTGTGCGAGTACCCGACTGGCAACTACGAGCCGCCGACCCCCGCCATGGCCACGGAAGTCGTGCGACCATCGACCACCCGCCGCCAACGTCGCCAGAGTGCGGTCCATGGAGGTGTGCTGATCCCTGTCCAAGGTCCCGATAGTGCGCTCTCCGAGCTTGAAGGCGTGGGGGACGGACCTTATAATCGTATCGTCGAACTCACGCGCGGTCAGGCGATCGGGGACTACGCTCTCTTAGCCAACTACGAACGATCCTCGGACTTGCGGGCCGTGACGCACGTGGAAGTGTGTGTGATTGACCGTGACTCGTTCCAGCGCATTCTCACGCGGCACCCGCAGGACCGGCGGATCGCGATCACCAGTATCGTGCGCCACACGATGAAGAGCCTGGAGGCGCAGAACGTGCCGTGCATGCTCATGAGTTTGGTCCAGCAGGTCGCACCGCAGTCGTCAGTCGAGGAAGGTGTGGCGATCGTAGCGCGCGCGATGGACTCTACAAAAGACGACCCAACGATCGTGTTCGGTGTGTCGAGGCGGCTTCTCAGTCGTGTGCGTAAGGAAATTG
>JAADXI010000554.1:0-19021 GCA_023337615.1 Pythium brachiatum | reverse complement strand
TCTGGCTCGTGGCAGCAGCCACCGCAAGCACAACAGGCGACCGTGGACTTGTTCGGCGAACGCGAACCGCCAGTTGCCCGTGGAGATTCTGAATCGAGTGTTTCAACGACGAAGTCGCAGGCGAAAAGCTCCGCAAGTGATCAAGTAGTAGTGAAAGATGGTCAAGCGCTATACGAGGAAGTCGCAAGCAACGAGTCTGCTGACCAGCAGCTCTTTGAAGCGGAGGTGACCGTCGTGCCAGTTGATGAAGCGACGCCTGGCATGGTCTCGCAGCTCATCTTCCTGCCGGTTCGACTTGTGTCTTCCACTGTGTCCCACGCAGCAGCCTTGCCTGCCTCTGCCATCTATTACGGTGGCCGTACGCTGTCTGGCGCGGTGTCCTCATCCCAGTCTCTGGCCTCGTCAGCCTTGGTCGCATCGGGTGGCTTGGTGCTGCGTACGTCGCGGAACGTTGCCCATGGAATCACAAGAGGCGCGTTCTCAACTGCCCATCGTGTCTCTGGGCTCGTGGGCTCGTCCGTAGAGTCAGTCAGCTATGCGATCCCTCCGTCGGTGGCGAACGCCTTGTGGCAGGGTATGGAACGAACGGGGAGCGTATCCACCAGCGTCATCTCCTACGCCATTGCTGTGCCTGCGTATCGGATGGCTCAAGTGCTCCTGCCACAGATCGACGACTACTTTACAGAGCAGCAGTGCGTGGACACTACCAAGGACAGTGTAAAGCTTCTTGTCAAGACGCTCGGTCCGCAGAATGCCTACTACGTGCTTCGGTACATGTACGAGGTCGTGAACAGCGAGGAGCTCCTAGACGCCTTCCTTTTGTGCCAAGATCTTCTTCGCGAGTCATTGGATGGCGAGAACTACAAGAAAATTGGCTCGACTGTGAGTGAAGCTACTGGCGTGGAGACGCTGGTTCCCGTTGTGAAAGAGATCTACAGCATGATGCCATCCCTCGAGGAATTGGTGGACGTGGCAGCCTTCTTTGGAGACGTCGCCCAAGAGATCTTGGGCAAAGTGGATGCAGTTCAGTCTGCTAGGACAGTCGATGAGGTGGTAGACACGGGGCGGTTTGAGTATTTGTCGAGCGATGAAGACGGAGTGGACGACAGTGACTGCGACTTCCAGAGTGAGAGTGGACGCAGCACTGCCTCTGCAACAGACTCGGAGGTCTCGTCGATCCAAGATGCACCCGTGTTTGCGCTTGATACATTTGAGGCGACGTCCGAATCCGTGGAGGACGATGCGAACACAACTGAAGCGTTCGGATTTGGTGCCGACACGACCGAAGAAGACCCGCTTGACGGTCTATTCGATACAGGGGTCTCGTTCTTCAGCAGCGTTCTCGACAGCAAGGAAGCGACGTCACTGTTGAACACATTCGGGGACTTTCTGGACGTGTTGGTCGAATGAGACGGTAGCCACGAGCACGAATGAGTCGTTGAGAGCTCCTGATACGGTAGCCTCCCGCAGTTCCTATTTAATACACCCGCGGCCTAAAAGCTGCCTACCTTCTCTACGCGACTCCCATTGATCTACAACACCCCCACGACTACCAGCGCCACCAAAAGCAAAACGGCGGCTCTGGTTGTGTGCCACACGCGGGCGACATCACTTGCACCGCTGGCCCCGCCACCCGCTGGCTCAGGCACTTGGGCGATGTTGTCGCAGTTTGATTTGATATCCTTGAAAAAGACCTTGAACTGCATCGTTGAGTTGCCCACAGGCACACTGCACGACGGCAGACCGGCGTTGTCGAGTTGCACGGAGAGCTCCGAGCAGTTTTTGCTGCTGCAGAACTTGTCGAGACTCGTCTGCGACGGCAACGAGAGGTTGTCTGGCTTGATGAAGTAGTCGCTCTCCATCGCGCACTGGTTGATGGCCGGCATGAGCACGTACAGCTTCTGGAAGAGCAGTTGCGAGTCGCACAGCGAGGAGCTCGCCGTCGTCGCGATATTTTCGTTGCCCGAGCCGGCTGTGGGCGGCGACGTCGCGTTCGACGCCGCGATCAAAGCCGCTTCTGTCAACACAGACGAAAGCATGAGCATCTTTACCGCCAGCAGTAGCAGCAGCGCCGACAGCGGCGGCATCTTCGACCTGGAGCGGCTCATATTCGCCGCCTGTTTTCGAGTGTGGAAACGTGGTGACGATATTCTCCATCCACAACAAGGCTGGAAGGCCAGTTTTGATTTGCAAATCAAACGATTTCATTGGCTAAAAACAAAACTACCTCTATTCAGTGACATTGCAGATGCGATAGTGACCGTGTTGCACTTGCTCATTCCGCGACGAATGCTGGGAAGCGCCATGCGATCGCCGTCTCCGACGCCACATCTCCGTCGCTCTGCGTGGTAGATGACGCCGCGTTTGCTTCCTTCTCTGCTACTGTCTTCGCTGCCTGCGCAGGCATCTCCAGCATCGGGAACTCGTCGCGCACCGTCGCCTCGAACGCACTGAGTTTGGCCTGCAGCGCCTCGGCCTTCGCCGCACGACCGAAGAACACGAGCGCACGCAGCACATCGCGCGTCTCCCTCCGCAGCGCGGCGCTTGGCGCGTTCGCGCGCAGCTGCTGCGCCACGTGCACTTCCTCCTCCACGCTTCCTTCCTTGATGCGGCGTCGGCGCTCCTGGCGAGACGGCATGCCGCCGTACCGCTTGCTCTTGTACGCCGCCGCCGCCGCCGCAGCGTCCGCGCCGTTCCCCTGCGATTGCGTCGCGTAGAAGTGGCTCGACGTCGCGGCCGCGAGGCTCTTCATGGCGAAGTTGCCGATGTCGCGCACCGCGCTGTTGTGGCTGCCGACGGACCGCAGCGACGACGCCGCCGACAGCGCGCTGTCCGCCACGCTGGACGCCGCGCCCGAGACGACACTCTGTGTGTCTGCGTCGCCGTCGTTCGCCTCCCAGCGGCTTCCGTCGATACCGTGGAGCTTGAAGAGCCGCTTCTGCTCGCGGATCGTCGTCAGGCGCTTCCAGTGCTTCACGTACTCGGCTTGACGCTGCGCAATATCGTCGCTGATAGCGTCGTACGCCACCGCCACGCCCGTCTCCACGTCCGTCTCGATCAGATCCGCTCGCTTGTGTAAGTACGCGACGCGCACGGCCTCGTCCCATTGCTTGTGCGCCACTAAGAGAGCCACCGCCTCATCCACGTCGTCGCAGTACTCTGTGTAGATCCGCGCAGCTGCGAACAAGTCGTCGTGGGACACCTCCTTCTGGTTGACAAGCGCCTGCGTCACTTCATACGCGAACGCACGCAGCGCCGAGTCGTCGTTCACCGCGCGAGCCGCCGACGCAAGCGCCATACGCCATGCGCGTGCACTTTTGAAGGCCTGCATGGCCTCGGAGAAGCCATCCATCGACAGGAAGACATAGCCGGCGTCCTCAAACTGGCTCTGCGTGACCAAGAACTCGGCCTTGAGCTGCAAAATGCGACGGTGAAAGCGCTCAATGAGCGCGATCGGACTCGATTTGGGGAACAACGCCAACGCCTCGTCGTACAATTCACCGCGGACCACGAGCTGCGCGGCCTCGCTTTCGTACTGTTGCGCCACATTCTCGGTGAGATCAGGGCGTTGCAGCAACTCGCTCACCTGTGTGAGCGCTCTTGCGTGGCGCTTGAGGAACACATCGATCTTGTAACGACGCACCAGTGCATCTTCCGTACCTTCGCACTCGTCCAGGAACGGCATGTAGTCCTTCGGGTCGCGCTGTGAATACGTCGCGACGAAGCGGACGAGCGCCAAATCGTACAGACCCAACGCTTCGTCAAACAAAGTGTCGACTTGCGTAAGGAAGATCAAGTGTTTCATCGCACGCTTGGCACGAGGAAGATCAGGTGACGCGATGAGCTGCTGGACGTGCGCGAGTGCCGTGTGGAAATCGGGCGGAGACTGCTTCACAGCAGCAGTCAGAAGTGGAAGCAGCAGAGCATCCCTGTGGTCTCCTTCGAGAGCTTGCATCACACCCATCATGCGCTGGCACACAAGGTTCACTCGCGCTTGTTCTTCCACAACGTTGGCTTCAGCAAAATCCGCTGAGGCAGTCAAGAACGGACTCAGCTGTGGACCGTACTTTGTCTTCCACACGTCGACGATGTGAAGGTTCGTGATGAAGAGGCACAAGCGGTCACTCGTAATCGTTGCAGGCCGCGTTGCGAGGAGAGAATCAACGAGGTGCTCAGCGAAGTTGGAGAGGAACTTGGCAGCATCGTAGTCCACGAGCAGGTTGAGATCCAGACGATGGCGGCGGCACATCTCGAGAGCCTTCGCGTACTCAAGTCGCTCAATCTGCTTCACAACGAGCGCGAGAACCAGCAGACGTGGCGAGGTACCTTCCAAGTTACCGCGGGGCATTTGCAGCACAACGCTTGCACGATCACCAACCACAGCAACCAAGCGAGCGCCACGCTCGATTACGCGACTTTCGTCATTGTTTTCAAATGACTCCGTGACCAATGAGGCCAGCGGCACCATACGCAGCTGTGCAGTGCTGCCGAGCGTCGTGTACAGCAACACGGACGAGAACGCACAGAAATGGAATGAAGAGCAGGCAGCTGGGCTGACCTGCTTGCCGTCGACAAGCAGCTTCGAGGTGGCAGCGGTGAGGCCAATCGCGAGGATACGGCCCGTTGGCTGTGGAAGCTGAATGACTTCAAGTCGAGAGAACGCCGGAGAGGTCGCTCCTGGCGGAAGCAGGGGCGACTCGGATGAGACCAGCACGTCTTCACCTTCAATCGATACGCGCACGATCGAGCCGTCGCCTCTCTGGAGAGCAAACTCACTGGCCGCAGCGACTCCCGATTCAACGGATACGATTTCAGTCGCGCGACGCACACCGAAGACTTCGTCGCTTGGGATGAGCAATGTTGCTTCCTCGCCCACCGAGTCGATGGACCACACGACCAGTGCGTCGTTTGATCCGGCCTTCGCAGCAAGCACAGTTGCCTTGCTGACCGGGTCCGCTCGAACGTAGATCAAACTGTTGATGGCAGAGTCGATGTGCACCTTACGCATAGAGACACGCGATGATTCATCACCTCCAAGAACGTTCTCAACGAGAACAACATCACCGTTTGATAACGAGACTGCGAGGAGCTCTTGGAGCGCGTCAAATGCGATCGAGTTCACAACAGCATCGAACGCGAGCGAATGCAACGCCATTGGAGGCGGCACCATCGCTTGATGCAACGGCGTGAGGAGCAGGTTGTGGCCGTCCACAACGCCCGAGACCACGCTTGACTGGCCGTTCTCGAGGCGGCGCTTGCCCACGGAGACATCCCACGCGAACTCGAACTGCTCGTAACGTGACGTCTTCTTTGCGTCGCTGGTCAGCACGACATGCAACAGAGTCGCTCGCTCTTCGTCCCACTTGAAGTTCTCCAGACGAGCTTTGTCTTCAGTGCGGTCAAACGTGATCTCCTGCTTCAGGTACCAGTGGTAATTGTTACGCGTCCAGAGCAGCAGTCGTGACTTCTCGCCCGGCGTTTCGAGATGTACCGCGACCACATCCGACTGGATGTTCCACTGGATCTGCTGGACAAGCGTGGAGGACGCCACGTACTCGGCTGGCAGTGCGAACTCTCCATGACGCAGACCGTTGCGTTCGAAGAAAACGACGAAGAGCTGATCCTTACGCGTCTCGTGGCTCGTGATCAGCGAGTGGTTGGGGCTCCAGTCGATCGAGTCGCCCAGGTACGGGATCGCACGGCCGTCCTCCAGTCGCCCGATCGAGTGCAGGTCAAGCTGCTGCGTGAACACGAGCACTTTACGCACGCTCTTCGACTTCTCCATTGCTTCCACGTTGAGAACAAGGTACTGCGTGTCGTCGCGCCACTTCATGTTGATCGCGGACGTCGACTGGAGCGTGAGTCCTTCAGGCAGATGCGCCTGCAGCTGCGTCTCGTACAGCACCTCCCACTGCGTGTTCATAATAAGCAGTGAGCCGATGCCCGTTGCGATAGCGAGTGTTTCCTGGTTGCTGCTCCACGCCAAGCCGACGATGCCACCGTCGAGCGATCCGATCTCTTCCGGCTCGCGCGTCTGCAGGTCCACGACCGCGAGAGCCCCGCCAGTCGAGCCACACACAATTGCATCTAACTCCGCGGCGTAGTCGATCCATCGCCACTGCGCGTCGTCGGTCGTGAGGATCGCAGAGCTCAGCTCCACGAGCAGCTCCGCTTCCGCGTCTTCGTCGTCCACCGCCAAGACATCGACGCGTCCGCTGGTCGCGTGCAGCATGTACACGACGCCTTCACTCGCATTCACCGCGAACGTGGTCGCGTCATCCTTGCCGTCTTCAGTGGTCGCATGGGGAAGGCGCCACGCCGCGCGACGCATAGGCACGAGGTTCCGCATATTGGATTGGCTTTCTTGGCTTCACGTGCCGTTCGAGTTCCGATGGTGGCGACGTATGGAGAGATCTCGTCATCGATTGGCTAAAATTGTGTGTCACTCTTGTTAGTATACACTTAGTGACATGGCTACAGACACGAACAGATCTGGCCAAGATTCGACAATTCATTCATCAACGCGACGCATCTTTCCATCCTCGGGACTGTCGACTACCTCAACCGAGTCACACGCTGCTCATTGGCTCTTAACGAACTCCAGCGCCTTCGTGAAGCTGTCCTGCGGCGAGATCTTGTGCTGGATGTCGCCCACGACGCCGCCCTTGAGCACGATCACGTGCGAGCGCTGCACCGACTTGCCGCCCACCGAGCTGCCGAAGTGCGCGATCAGTTCGTGCTTGGGGTCCGACAGGAAGCCGTACTGGTAGCTCTTCTTCTCTTTCCAAGCGCGCAGCTCTTCTGGCGTGTCGCCGCTGAGACCGTACACGTGGAAGCCTGCAGCCTGGATCTCCTTGATGTGGTCGTTGAAGCCACACGCCTGGATCGTGCACCCAGGGGTGTCGGCCTTCGGGAACATGAAGAACACCACGCCCTGCTCCTTGACCAGTTCCTGGAAGTGCACGCTCTTGTCTTCGTCCGTCTTCAGCGCAGCGTCAAACGCCGTCTTCTTGCCGACTTCGAACGCCGCCGCCTTCTCCTTCTCCGCGGCCTTCGCTGGCGACGCGGTTGGAGCAGCGGACGCCGCGCCGTTCTGCTTGTGGCTCGTCACGAACTCCACCGCGCGCTCCACGCTCTCAGCAGGCGACACCTTGCCCTGGATGTCGCCGACCACGCCGCCCTTGAGGATCACCACGTGCGAGCGCTGGATCTTGGAGCCGCCGATGGAGCTGCCGAAGTACTTGATCAGCTCGTGCTTCGGGTCGCTCAGCAGATCGTACGACAGCTCCTGCTTGGTCTTCCAGTTGAGCAGCGACTTGGGGCTGTCGGCGCTCAGACCGTAGACAGCAAAGCCCGCGTCCTTGATCTCCTGGATGTGGTCGCGGAAGCCTGCAGATCATTCAATCCTTCCATCAGATTCCCACGCAGCAAACCTCCTCCTCCTGTAACTATCTAACGCACCGCAGGCCTGCTTCGTGCATCCGGGCGTGTTGGCCTTCGGGTACATGAAGAACACGACGCCGTGGTCCTTGTACAAGTGCGAGAACGTCACCTCCTCGTCCTCCTGGTTCACCAGCGTCACGTCCTTGGCCACTGGCTTGCCCACTTCGAACTCGGCCTTGGGCACCGCCGGCTTCTTGGCCGCCTTTTCACCTGCGGCCGGCGCCTCCGCCGCGCGCTTCTCGGGCGCCGCGGCCGCTGGCTTGTCGCCGTTGCTCTTGCTGCGAGTGGCTACCATATTCGTTCGTTATCTCTGCTTCTTGTTCACGAGGGGGATGACACTGACCAGGATTCGGGGTTTGGCTCGGGAGCTGCTCACCGTCAACGTTCCATTCTCTTCGCTACAAGATTCTCGAACTTGAACATTTGCCAAAGTTCCAGGAAAGGTGACGCGAAGGTGACCGGTACACGCACGGGGGTACAGTGTAACCACTGATTTAGCACTGTCTCCCGGTGGGTGTGATTGATGGCCGGACGTCTCGCTGATTCGACGATCATGGTCTATCCTCGCAGCCAATCACAGGCGTCCATTTTATCGCTTCACTATCGCTTTGTTTCTTGATTGGCTGAGATCCTGTGACGATCCCCCAACCCTTGTCTACCGCAACTGAAACAGCGGCAGGAAAATGGAGCCATCAATGGAAACCACAGGCGCCGCGTCGCTCCGTCGCATGCCGCGCGCCATCGAATGCGACTGATGCTTCCTCCAGCTCATTCCAGCTCTTGGACTGCATCCATCGAAACGCACACCTTCCATCAATCAAACATGACAACGACGCAGTTCCTGGAAGAGCTCAAGGACGCGCTGGTGAAGGCGTTCATGAACGCGCCGCAGATCGACGGCCGCACCAACGCGCGCGTGCCGCTGGACCTCGCGGTGGCCTCGCCCGCCACGCGCGCGCAGCTCATGCAGGAGCAGAAGTCGCAGAGCGGCGTGTACTGGGCAAGCGTGCCGCAGCTGCCCATCGCCTCCTCCAGCGCCTAAGGCGTCTTCGCTTCATCTCCCATTTCAAGCACGCACTTCTATTTAACAACTCGACGTCCTCACGAAGCTCTCCGTCGTTATTTCATCGCCTGCGTAACGCACGAGTCCCAACGTGACGTCTTCAACGCGTCCGACGGTACTCGCCACGACACCCAAGCCACAGTACCGAACCACAGTAGCTCACTCGACTCCTATTTTACTCCACTGAATCAATCACTCCTACTAATTGAAGTTCATTTGTTGTGTGTGATGTTGATGTTTGATGTGTTTGGGTCACTTCAAGTACCTCCTTACGTAGGGATACAGACATGAATGCAGTGCAGAGAGGACTCGCTGCCATCCGCTGCTGCCTCACTCGGCCTTCTCCAGCAGCGGGTACGTGGCGGCTGTGGCCACGCCGCACAAATTGTTCTTCTGCGCGATCTTGACGTAGCCGCCCTCGCCCCAGTGCGTGCTCCACGAGTTCTTGACGATCGTGTACTTCTCTCCCTTAGCGTTGGCCGTCACGCCCACGGCCAGCACCGAGTGGTCGAGGCTGTCCAGATCGCTCTTGCACGCGTCGTCGTCGTACCAGCCGCCAGCATAAAAGTAGAACGACGGCGCCGTGGCGTCGATCGACACCGAGAGCGGACCGACGGTGGCCAGCGCGTCGTTGAGGGCTGGGATGCCCGTGACGTTCACGAAGCCCGTCATCTTGGCGACGGCTGCAGACGCGTTGAAGTGGCAGAAGTCGGGCTGGTTGCGGTACTCGCCGTAGGTCGCACTGGCCTCGATGCCGCCGGCGTCCATGATCCAGTTGTACGCCTGGTAGTCGAAGCCGCCGTCGCACGCCATGTTGCCAAACTTCCACCTGATACAAAGCAGCCATAGGTTTATTAGAGACCGTGCTCTCAAGTGAGAAAGGACACACGCAGCAGCAACGCACGAGCAGTCCATGAGGCTCTGCTGCGAGAGGTTGTAGAGCTTGTGGCGCTGTGCGAAGATCGCGCCTTCCAACGCGCCCGTCGTGCTGTCAGTAGAGCATTTAGTTGTCAGCAAACGAACACTCAGAGTGGACACAAACTCACGCAATAGCACACACCCAAAGGTCCAGCACGAGCCGCACGAGCCCTGGTCCTTGACGGGCGTCACGGCGCCTTTCTTGCGCCAGTCGATCTCCTCCGGCAGCGTCACTACTGACGGGTCGTGCACTTTCGTGGCGCCGTTGTCAGCCGCACGCTGCAGGCGGTTGGACGCGTGCAGGCGAAGCCGCTCCTCGTGGGAGAGATCCGCGAACGCGTTCGGCGCCAAGTGGTACGACAGTCCCTTACGGTTCATGGCGTTGATGTAGCGCATGTTGTGGTGGTAGTTCACGAGTCGTTGTACCTCCTCGTTCGCGTCCTCATAGCTCTTGGCGTGCTTGCCCTTGAACTCGTCAAACACTTGAACCTTTTTCGCGATGCCCTCAGGCATGAGCATGTGCAACTACAGTACCAAGCAAACCATACAGTGAGTCGGTCAATCATACCAGCAAGAAGTATGTAGTTGAGGCGTACGTCCTGGGCAGGTAGACGCGTGGGTCCGTGGTAATCACTCAGGTTCGAGCAGTTCATCATGGACGGCAGCGTGCTGAACACGCGCTCGCTCACGGGGCCTTCACGGATGTACTCGTAGTCCACAAAGTACTCGTCGATGTGGCTGCCGCCCAACACGGGGTTGCGACCCACGTAGTGGAACCGCACGATGCTCTCCGTGGTCTGGTCCACGTACACCGTGTACTCACCACGCAGTCCTTCGGGCGTGGGGCCTTCCCCGGGTGTGACGAACCGCCAGCTCAGACACGAGCGGCCGCGGATCAGTGTGACGCCGTGCTGCGGCTCGAACAGCGACATGTTGGGGAACACGTGCTGGATGGGCTCGGGCTCAGCCACGAAGCACTGCAGCTCGTCGATCACCGGGATGATCTGGTACGACGGGCCCGAGGCGTTGAAGATGTAGATGTCCGAGTCGCCGTAGTAGCTGAGCTTCTGGAGGCCGCGCGTCTCGTCCACGTGCACGTACACGGGCTCGATGAGGTTGATGTAGGGCAGGTTCAGTGTGAGACTGGCCTCGTACTGCGTCGGGAAGCGCGGGCGCTTGGACGGCACGAGGCTGTTGGCGTCCTGCACGGCGCGCAGGATCGTGAGCACGCCAATGAACACCAAGATGCCGCTGGTCAGCGCCACGATGGCGCACCACACCGTCCTGGCGTTGCGGCGGCGGCGCACGAGCATCGGCGTCTCGCTCGTGAGCGGCGACGATGTATCTAATCATCATACGTAGCATAGATCAGTGGCTGCTGCGTGGACAGCTACAGACGTAGCACTAGAGCGTCATACACACCGCCCAGCAGCCGCTCGCGGCTGGCGTCTCCGTCGTCCAGCGACAGCAGCGCCTGCTTCTTCGTCATCTTCCTACAGTCAAATCGTTCGTCGCTTCTCGCTTCTCGAGAACTTCCACGCAAAGAGATCTTCAACTGGAATGATACAAAATTACAGTTCTAGACGAGTCTTAAACTCAGATCGGATACTTCTGAGAAGGTCTGAGTTTGCGTCGTCGCCTTCCACAGACGTCGTTGACTGGAGAGCTCACCTCCAAGATCCCCACCAAGATGCTGCGTCGCGCTGTGCTTCTCGGCCACCGCTTCGGCCCCCACACCGCCACCTCGTCCCCACACGCATCTGCTTCGTTGCTGCCTTCTGTGCGCTGCGCATTCAGCAGCTCCGCGGCGTTGTCGCAGCCAGAGCGACTGCTGGACGAGAGCATCATGGAACACATCGTGTGCCCCATCTCCAAGTACCCGCTGCGCTACGACGCCGCGCGCGGCCTGATCATCTGCCCGGAGATCCGCGTGGCGTACCCGATCCGCGACGGCGTGCCGCTGCTCGTGCCGTCTGAGGGCCGCGTGCTGCGTGAGGGCGAAGACGCATAGAGAACAAACACAACTGAGAAAGGCGGGCAGCCAAAACAAAAGATGAATATAAGAAAAGCCATTCGTGTTGGAAAGAGGATCGGTCTGCGCACTAGAAATCTACGTCACCAGGCCGCGAGGCCTCAGTATCGCGTGCGCGATTGGCGCCGAGGGTTCCGACGCGATGGCGTGCTCTGCGGATCTTGCCGCGCGCCCGAGAGCCCGCGGTTGCGAGCTGCCGACGGCGTGCTGAACTCTTCATCGAGCGGCTCCAGCTCCATCGCCTCCAGCTCCTGGGTCGCTGGGGACTTCGATCCGCTCTTGCCCGACACTTGCGAGTCGGTCTTTGGCGGCTCACGCACAAACTGGAAGCGCTTGGGCGTCGCGAACAGCGCGAGGTCCTGCGAGGCTGTCGAGGCCGCAGCGGCGATCGACGACGCTCCGCCGAGGCCCGCGTGGCCGTCGTGGGGAGTCGAGGCAGAGCCCACCTGCACGTCCACAGGCGTTGCGTCAACGACTTGTTCGGCGCGTGGCTTGAGAGCGAAATCTGGGAGGTAGGCAAGAGGGAGAACGAGATGAGCTGGCTGTGGGGTGAATTCACACATAGAACGTCGTCGTTACCTTCGCCCGTTGCCGGAGCCGCCGACTGGAAAGAGGAGAAGCCGCTGTTGAAAGCGGAGCGCACGGGCTGGGACACGAAGGAACGCGGTCGTTCTACAACATCACACAGTGTAAGCGTCTCATGCAAAAGACAACCAGGCGAGTGATGCGTACCGGAGGATTTCTGGCTCTGCGTGTTGGCTGCTCGAGGCAGAACAGGCGACGCGCCAAAGTCGAGCGACTGGACGACTCGCTTGGTCGTGTCATGCGCGTGACGGTGGGCCGCAGCAGCATCCGGACTCGCGTCGATGGAGCCGATGGGCACCTTCGGAGCACTGGACTGGGCTGGCGTTGAGGCGACGTCGCTGAAAAACGGACTCTGCACAGACTTGCTGGCGCTTCGCGGCTGCGACGAGCGACTGGAATAGATACCAGGAGAGTACGCGAACGAAGCCTTGCTCGGTGTCGCGGCAGATGACGCCGATTGTCCAGTAGCGTCAAAGTCTTGAGCCATAGACACAGACGTCGTCGGAGCGGTTGACGTCGGAGCAGAGGCCAACACAGGCGTGTCGTCCGACATGCGGTCGTCGTCTTCACTCGCGCTCGTGTCAGGAAGCTGGAGCACGGGCAGACCAGCGGATCCGATCATCAGCACGTCCGTGTCCATCGGTCGCGTGGGTCGGAAACTGCGCTTGAAGCTGTAGGCGCGCTCTTGCGCCGTGGTCGTCGGCTCCGGCTTCATGTTCTCTAGCAGTGCTGTGCGGATGCGGAAGCTGGGCTGATGCAGCATGGCCTGCGCCACGTTTGTGTTGCCTGCGGAGCTCTCTCGGATCAGCGCAAGGTGCTCGTGGTGGACGGCCCACGCCTTGTCGAATTGGTTGCGCAGCACGTAGTACATGACAAGCAGATCGGCCTTGCGGATGCTGATCTCCTGCAGCACGGCGTCCCCGAGGAAGCGCCCGCCCATCATGAACTCTTCAAAGAGCAGCTCTTCGTCGCGAGTGAGCGTCGTGTGGTGCACCAGGTCCTTCACGCGGTTGTACTTGACGAGCCACTTGAACACGAGCTCGATCAGATCCATTCGACGCTCGTGGCGCAGCAACGACAGCGCGCGCTCCCACGCACCCAACTCCAGATTCACCATCACCATGTACTCGGCAGCGACGGACGGAAGCTGGCTCAGCTCCATCTCGTACGCGGTCCAGATCTTCCACGCGAACGAGCTCTCGCTGCGGTGGACGAGCGTCTCGACCATGTACAGGATCAGCTCGGCCTCCAGACCGGCCTTGCGCTGCAGATGCATGGCGCTGGACTCGAGCAGCAGCGTCACAGCGCCGTGGTAGATGGGCGCGACTTCGTCATTGGTCGCGAGTCGCACGTTCACCGCGTTCTCGATCAGCCAGATCGCCAGCAGCGTCGCCTTCATGTCGTCTGGCACGCCCATCTGCGCCGCAAACGACTCGGCAATATCGGTGCAGTACGCGACCAGCTCTGCGCCCGTCCACGCGTGGTTCTTGCCGTGCGCGCGCGAGTGGCCCAGCGACACGCTCACGTACGCCATGTCCAGCGCAAAGTACAGCAGCAGCGCCGTCTGGACACGGAAGAAGCCTTCCACGGGCTCGTGGCGGATCTCGTCCGCGTAATACGCGACCATCTCAGCGTGGACAGCGGGTGACTGCAGTAGTTGCAGCAGATCCGAGACGCTGCTGGGCGGAAGACTGAGCTGCTGCGCGGCCGCGGCGTTCTGGATCACGAGTTCGATGAGCAGCGACGGAAACGCGATGTCGCTGTTGCTGATGGACGACAGCGAGACTTCGTACGCGCCTTCGAACGCCTGGCGCAGCGAGGCGCGCGCACTGCGGGCCTGGTAGTAGAACTCATGGTACTGGTCGGCGTCAAACACGATACCGCGCTCGTGGAGCCACTGCAGACACTGGCTCGTGAGCGTCGCCGACTGCACGCGGAAGAGCATCTCCAGCAGGTGTTGGATGCCTTCGTTCGTGAGCCGCGCCAGCTCCGTGTGCTTGAGCAGCTCCTCCGGACGCTGCGCGTGGGCGTTGGCCTGCAGCTGGTACGCCGTCTCCTTCAGTCGCTCGACCAGCGCCGTCGCGACAGCACGCAGACCGCTGAGCTCTCGTACGTGGCTGTCAGATGAAGATGGTGACGCGCCGCCTTTCTTGTGTTTAGCGTTGCTGTGGTGCGAGACGTCGCTCTGCACGGCCTTTTCCAGCGCGTCCACGCGGCGCCGCAGCCATTGCTGCACGGCGATGGGCTCCTTCAGCACGTAGTGCGTGCCGCCCACCGCCACGTCGTTGGATCCGCTGCTGGCAGTCGCGCTTGAGTGAGTGGCACCCACGTACGAGACGATCAGATGCGCGAGGCCGCTGCTCAGACACACATCGAAGAGCGCGTGGCGCTGCACGAGACTGGCGGACGCGGCACTGCCCGTTGCCGTGTGGCTGGTGTCGATGTGTGCGCGCTTGAAGATGCCCGAGACGCTGAACAGCTCGTAAGTCTCGCCGGGCTCCACGAACGCCTGCCAGCCGAGCTCGGCGAAGCGCTCAATCACCTGCACACAGCGGATTCCGTCAGTCCGCACCATCGGTTAGCAACCACGACAGCATCATCAGCAGCGTAATAGAGGCACCCACGTACAGGCAGCAGCATGGAGATGTATCTAGTGACGTGTAGACGACGTGTACGAGCGTGGAGATGCAGCAGGAGCGTCAGACACGAGCACGAAGCGGGCGCGTCAGCGAGCGTCTGCGGTTAGTGTCTGTGCGCTTTTCGTGCTTGGGCACCAATGCCCCCAAATTGCACGGTGCGAACGTAGTGGGTGCGAACTTAGTGATGATGTCAGATTCGTGAAACACGAGGCTCTGGGTCTGTTGGCGGAGTGGGTACAGGAAGGAAAATGAGTTGTAATGAGGAATTGGTGATATTCGGGTCGGCGCCCTTCCCGTCCAAGAGCCAACGAGACCTCCGCTTCATTTCCGATTTTGGTCTCTCAAACCACAACACACAGGAGGTGAAGAACATGGCGCTGGATACAGCGGCAGCTAAAACACAGTATGAAGGTCTGCTGATGCCACTGAAAGGGTACCACTCGCTGCTGCGCCAGTCTGTGGATCCACCAGCAGCGCCTAAGACCACACACAACCCGCTCGGCATTGCGTGGCTCAAGACAAAAGACGGCCACCGGATCACGCGCGAGGTGCTCAACGGACTGGAGCTGTTCGCACTGCTAGCCCAAGTCGACTGGGATGTGTGGAGCCAGCAAGCCACAGAGATCTGGGAGGACCCCAAGCTCCAAGACTTTGGTGACAACAACCCAGTGCGTGTCGGCGTGGACGTGAACCCGGTGATGAAAGGCCGCGTGGAGCCAGTGTTTGAGATACTCGCGACGTCTGGGGACAATCAGACACAGACCCCCGATGTGGTCAAAGCCCGTGAGATCGTAAAACAAATCCTTCACGATCGCGGTGAGGTCCTGACTGAGGTGCCGGTGCGTGTAGCGCGGGAGGGCCAGGGGCCTTTGAAAAGGATCATATTCAAGGTCATGCAGACCGTCACCAGGCCGCGTTTGTCCGACGCAACCACGGGCGACCACTACCACGGCCTTCGCGTTCGCTTTTTCATCCCAAACCTCGCGTTGATCGCATTGTCCGCGCTCGAGTTGCAGCATCTTGCAGCGATTGCTGCCGCCGGTGTCGCGATTGACGACGTTGGAACCATCAAACCGGAAGCGCATCTCCCCCACCCAGAGATGTTCACCAAGTCGCTGTGGACGCTGTTGGCAATCGGCGCTTCACCTACGGCGCTTGTACGTGAGCGAGGGGTGAAGAACGTCGTGTTGACCAGCGCATTCCAGGCAGCCATGGTCCCGAGCATCTACTCCGCGATCGCAGCGAGTGCGTCGGTCCAGTCGGTCACGATTGACCCAGCGATCGACACGAAGACGCCGAAGAAGTACTGTCAGAAAGTGTGGCCGTGGATCGGGTTCACGTTGTTTTGCCACGCGCCGAACAACACCCATGCGCTACAAGCACTCACGCTGAACGTTAACAACCTCAAAGTGGCAGATGTGAACGCCATACGCGATGTGATCAGTGCCGACGACCCAATCGCGAAGCTGTTTGCTCGCGCTCCTTCATACACAACGGAAGCAATCTCTGCGTCTCGGTTCGTGTTGAGCGATCCAACGACCAAGCGCACTGACGCTAATACAGCCATCGTCGAAAGCGCGCAAGTGCTCACCGATCTTCCGGTTCTCAAGAAGTCGAAAGAATGGACGACCGTGCTTCTTCCTGCGTGGGGCCACGCGCGGGTCCATCAAGATGACGTTGTGGCGAAGCATCGCTGGGCCAAGGGACCGTTTCCAGTGAAGATGATTGCTCGCCTCGAGCTTGAGCTCCTGAACCACGATTCCAAGGACGCGGTGATGGCACTGCTGCAGCTGGTTGGTGGTGGTGTCAAGCAGCTACTCATCACAGCGGATGACAACGTGAGTAGTGGCTCCACTTTCGACGACTGGCTAGCACAAGCTATCAACGCGTGTCCAAACCTGGAGGTGCTGGAGCTCGAACAAATCCCCATCGGCAGTCTCCAGTTCCTTGTGGATGCGTACGAGTCTGGAAACTGTCGGCTCACACGATTCCAGACGACCGGAAAGGACATTATGACGTGTGAGGAGAGCGTTCGTCGCCTGTTTGTCGCTCTCGGAGATCGCACGCACCCCGCCGCTCGCTACTTGAGTGAGTTCCACTGTAACCCCGTGACGATTGCCGCAGTCTCCGATCCCATCCTGGTCGCGACTGCCGTCGGGATGCTGGCGAAGAACGAGCGACTGCAGGACTTTGAGCTTGGGTTCCTGTGCTCCGTCATGGACAACACGAACTTCCGACGCTTTCCTGCTTTTATCGAGCCGTTTAAAGCGTTCGACAAGCAGAAGATCTCGCGTGCGCTCGCGCCGCTCGACGTCTGCCAGCGCATCGCCTTTCTCAGTGTCGTGACACCGTATGTCGCCCAGAAGAACAGCAGAGACAACCACGAACGGCGGCCCCGTGCCGTCGAGAAACTGGATGCGTGCGTGCTGTCGTTGATCTTCAAGATGGCGGCCACGTGCTGCGAGCGACGTGTCCATTTCGGGATTCGCTACGGGTGGTTCTAGACTCGTGAGCTTCTAGGCGCAACTTCTGTTGCATCTTTTCAGTACCAGTACCGGTACCAGTATTCAGTGGTCAGGCATCCTCAAATACTCGTGAGCTGTGGATTGATTGATTCATGAATGAATATGATAGATACTCCATGGTCAACGGTATGTGAGCCAGATCCACAACTCTCACACCGCTCTACTTTGGGGCTCGTCGGCTCCATTGTGCATTGTATGATCATTCGGACTGTCGCGATTGGGTGACCAACGTGTAGAGATGGATATGGTGCTGCCGTCGGCTTGGTAAATCATACTACTACTACGTAGTACTACGTAGTACTCGTTCAAGCCGCTACAGTAGTGGTGACCAAACCCCCCAGGGTGTCTCGCGGCTTGTCTCCATCTTCGTGAAGAATGTCTTGTCTTGAAGCCGAGTCGGTCACAAACGCTGTCCTTTATAGGTGGGTGGTCTCCACAGTCATCTCCCACAACATCTCTCGGCGTCGGACGACGACCGGTACTCTCTGGACCAGTATGGCGCCCATATCTACCCTCGCCCTTTTAAGAGATCGAATTGAAGGTCCAAGGATACAACGCGAACTCCATTGCACTGGCCAGCGTTGGTGTGTTAGTCGATGGCGACGACTTCACAATGGGAGTAAGTCATGTGTCTCGGACGTGGAATCATTCGAGTAAGTTACTGTATCCTGGAACGATAGATGTCCATTTCTAGGGTTAAATAGCGCTGTTTGTCGCCCAAACTACGTGGAGTCGCGCGGAGCTGGCGGCGGCGCCGGCTCGTCTCGGCACATGGGGCAGTGCGTGTTGCCGTGGAGCCATTCCATGAGGCACTCTTCGTGGAAGGCGTGGAGACACGGCAGCTTCACGACGTTCATGTCGGCGCAGTCCTCGTCGTTCCACTCGCCCAGACAGATACTGCAGCAGTCGCTCAGCAGCATCGAGTCTTCCGTGTCCAGCACGTTGCTCTTGGAGCTCACGACGACGTCTTCCAGCGACAACACGGCCAGCTTGAGCCGCGTCTCGCTCTCAATCTGCTTGTCGGGGTACTCGAGAAAGTCCCTCAGGATCTGGTACAGAATAGCCATGCTCTCGGCCTGGCGAGACAGCGGCACGACCGCAGCGGCGTACGCGAGGATCGGCGATGCAGCAGCCGACGCTTCCGACGGCGACGGCGACGGACTCAGCGCCGCGTGTACGGGCGTAGCGTCCGACATGGGGATGGACGAGATGACCTTGACCAGCGTCTGTACGAACGCCTCGAGTGCGGGCTTGCGCTCGTCGATGATCGCGGGCGTGTCGTAGCGCATGTGGCGGCGTGGGAACGCAGCCTGCAGCGTCTTCTCCAGCGCCTGTAGTGGTGCGGGCAGAGGCTCCTCAGAGAACTGGTGCTTGTACTGCCGCACAAACTTCTGCAGCGTGCGCCGCACTTTGAAGAACTCGGAGTAGCGCTTGGCGATGCTCCACTTATTCCGCGTCGAGCGGAACGAGATGTCCATGTGGTACATCGTGGTCTGCGCGTGGTGGCCGGCGAAACACACTTGCGTCTCGATGTTGAGCGACCGCTTGGTGCTCTCGCACACGCGCTGCAGCCGCAGTGACAGCATCTCGGAGGCCATGGTGAGTGATTCCTACGATTCCTGCTTGGTCGACTCAAGCGAAGAGATAGTCACACGCCGGATTTGCGGCGCGGGAGCTGCTGGACGAACGGGAAGAGTAGGAATACAACAAGCGAGCGAGCGAGCGAGCACGGCGACGGCGTGAGGTGGTTGTCCGATGTTTGCGCTTGGCGTGGGCTTGGCTTGGGTGGGCGTACGGTACGGTGGGGGGGGGGGGG
>JAADXI010000553.1:0-19023 GCA_023337615.1 Pythium brachiatum | reverse complement strand
TCACGAGGATCAACGCAGCGACGCCTTCCATCAAGCCAAGGCCAGCTTGTTGCTGCTAGCTCAAGACGAAGATCAGCGCACCAGCTTTGCTAGTGGGGACATCCAGATCCAAATCCCCGTGGCGTTCAGCTTGGGTCTCAGCGAGCGCGACCAACGCAGCACGATCACGAGCTGGTACGAATCGAGACGGGACGGCCAATTGCGCAGCACGCTAGCTAGTGTCAGCTACTTCAGCATCAGGTCGATCACCCCCAAGACCATCGGTGATATCCACGACCAGGTGCGATGCGGCATACCATTGGGCAGCGCGTCCGTTGAGATCCCCCGCAGTGATCCCACGTTCTCACGCCACTTGGTGAACCAGCTCTTCACTGATATATTGGGCGAGTTTGGCGCATCACACCTGAACATTGGCCATCTCAATGATCGCTCTGACACCATGGAGGCATTCCTGTCCAAGCTCACGGAGCCGACTGATGAATACACCGAAGCACCGACCCGCACGTTGCGGTTCAGCGACTTCAGGTTCGGACGCTCCCAGGCGGAACGCCGTAGCGCGTTACTGTGGTGGGTCCACGGGCTCTTCGGTCCAGACGCACGCCACACCATCCACCATTTGGATCTCACACCATTCCATTGCGGTCAGCTCCGCGAGGAGGATATCCGTTGGCTAGCGGAGCTGCTGCGAACTCAGGGAGCCCCACGACCAGAGCTCTTCATTGCTGACGCCTTCGAAGAGTACGCAAGTCGAGAAGCCCCGCATGACCAGTGGCTGCTCGTTCCCAGTGGATACCCGATCCATGTGCAGCTCGGAAACGATTCACCAGACCACACCATAACGTTCGACGATCGAGGCATGAAGTTCCGCGTTCTCCGGGACGATCCAACGCTACATTTCGTGGATATTCTTGTGCCAGGGTACGGACTCTGTTGGGTGCGACGATCGGAGACCTTAGTGATTGAAACAACACCTCTCACCGAGTGGACACTGGATCAGCACGCCATCCGAACAATGGATTTCCAGTTCTACCACGTCGACGAAGTCGAGCTGAGCTGGTTGTGTGAGCTCGTAGGGCTCATCGGAGCTCCCGTAGAGACGCTTCATCTCTCACGCAAACTACCCAACTACGATTGGGAAATCAATCAAGGCTACCTCAGCATCGAGCAGCTCGGTGCGCTAGTCCGTAGCTGTCCACGACTGGAAACACTCAGTCTCGAAGATGTCGAAGTCGAAGCGACGAGCTTGGTGGAGCTGTACGAGTTTCATTCGTGCCGTATCAAGACAATCGGGCTCTCCGGGAAGCACTACATGGCTTGGTACGACACTGTGAACCTCTTGATCTGCCTCTCAGATTCGTCAAATCAAATCACGCAGACTCTCGAGGAGCTCTCGCTGGATATCGCGCACTACATGCTGGCGCGAGGCGAAGAAGAGCTGATGGCGGCTCTGTTCACGATGCTCACAGACAACCACGTCTTGAAGAAAGTGCATCTCCATGTGCCCACGAGTCAACTAGCCAAGTATGACGCACAGTTTCGAGAGCTACGAGAGAAGGTCGTGTGTGTCGGGGCGATACCGCTGCCAACGAGAGCCAAGTGTGCGCTTCTCAGTGTCGTGGATTTAAGGGCGACGGCTCTGGAGTCGGGTATTCTCGCGAGTGTGCTTGAGTATGCCGCTGAATGCGTGCCACGTGTGGCCACCATTACGGAGACGACGCTGGAGGAGCAAGTTCACTGGAATACGTGGCTGCAACCACGAGATGCTCCGGCAATTTAATTCGTGAGGCACCTCATTCGACAGTTTGCTGGATCACGTGTTTCATCATCAGCTCCAGCATCAGAAGCGGGCGATAAAGCAAGTTGACGATCGCGTGTTGTATTGGGCTGCATGCAGATCGACGCATCCAGCGACATCGTTGGACTGAGTGACCCAAAATGACACAGGACCATGCTAGGGATCACAAACGGTAAGAGCCGACCACCGTCAGTGAAGGGATCAAGGCCTATCACGGACGGATTGATGGCAGGCAAGTCTGGGACAAGAAATTGAGCCAGTGCTGGTCACAACCTGTTGGGCTTGTGGGTCACATTCTCTCTTCATTCTAGATTGTCGGTTTGACTGGGAGAAGCATCATGGGCATCAAGACTCGCGATGCGTGGGTTCAGCTGGTGGACGCAACTGGTGTAGCATACGAAGGGAGCGATGCTGACTCCGTGAAGACGACGAATAGCAGCTATGTTGCGAACCTTTGCGACGCCATCAAGGAGCAGTACGCAGACAGTCTTCTTCGAGGCATCGCACCCATCGACCTGACATGACCACGGATCTACCGCTTGCGGTGGACACAGTCCTCGGAAAGCGAGCGCGCAAAGCATCAGAAGCGTTGCTGGTGCGTGTGCCTAAAAGAGCAAAGACTAGTAGTCAAGAAACGCTCGACCATTCTGTGCTCAGCGCACTTACGCGACTCGACGTGGCAGCAAGCGAGTACGATCTCGACTCGTTTGCTGACGTGCTGACGGCGGAGACGCCCGTGATCTCCACCTCCACGATGCACGCGTTCTGGGATGGCGACAGGAGTTTCCCGGCGCAGTACTTTGTGCGCTTGGAGCAGTGTATATTGTGGCAAGTGGTCAAGCCACTCGTGCAGACCAAGCTTGTGAACCGCCTCGTGATCGTCGGTTCATCCGGTGCGGGCAAGTCGTGCTTCCTCATGCAGTTGGCGTTGTACTTGGCGTGTGTCCAGAAGAGACCTGTGCTGATTCTCCACCGCCCACAAGTTAGGTGGTCTGGAAAATGCAGTCGTGTATCTGGACGGCAACGGGTCATCTGCGCGAGCCCGCAACGTAGATGGGAAAGACGTCAATTCGATTTACGAACAGTGTGCCGACGCGCTGATCCTCGTGGATGGCTACAGTCAAGCGAAAGTCGCGCTGCTCGAGATTCCGTTCCATATCCTCGCGACGTCGTACCCGTACGACGCCAAGCAAAACGACAGCGCAAAACTCGTGGTACTCCCCGCATGGCACGCCGACGACGTGGTCAAGTTTGCGTGCATGACGAACTGGGTTGTTGACGCGGGATACCGAGAGATCCTCAACAGGGTGCACCAAATGACTCGGGAGAAGCTCGCGTGGGAGCACTACTTTTTCAGCGGTGGCAGTCTCCGCGAGTTTAGCCGAACGCGTGATGAGCTTCAAGACAAAATCGACAATCTGGTTGGAACCATAAGCGAGGATCGTGTGTACCAGCTCATAGAAGGCGTAGGAGGCAAGCGTCGCGAGTTCCGGTCGGATCGACTGCGCCGCTACTATGTCACAGATCGAACGAATGAAGAACACAACTACAGGCGCAGCGAGTGGAGACTTGTCGTGGACGCTGGGTACGCACTGCGTTAGTTGAGCCAACGCACGACTACGCATGACCAGCTCAGTGTCTGTAGGTATGCTCGTGCGATTGGCGCCGGGTTTCTGGGCGTTGCGTACACGCTCACTGTGCATCGCGCTGTGCGTGAAGCCTGCGTGAGCAACCGCCCAGTGGTGGTCAAGTTCAGAGAGGGTTCTGAGTACGAAAGACTGGAGATCCAAGTCCCATACATCGACTGCGCTGGCACGCCAGAAGACGAGTGCTACACGCGCCTGCGCAGCCGTGGGGATAGAACGTATTGGCACCCCGAGTACCCGTTCTTCCCGTTCATCGACGCTGTCGTGCCATGCAATGCCTTCCGATCTGGCCACACTGAGCCAGAGCGAGTGCTGGCGTCCATCCACGTGACCGTCCGTGGACGCAAGCCGTTCAAGCGCGAGTATTTGAAGGAGTTGAACGCTGCGGTGGACCGGAATCCCAACCTGCGTGGGATAGCGACCCGCCTGCTTGTGGTGGTGCGGCCTGATCTCGCTGAGTTCGAGTGGAACGCTGCACCAAATCCAGCAACAACTCGCGTCATGGTGGGGTGCTTCGATCCAGCACAGCTTGCAGTGGACACGCAGCACGACCTTCGCCCGGGCGACGACACTCTGGTGAGCGAACAGTGAGGATGCAGTTGCTGGACGACTCGGTACCCTTATATTTGCAGTACATGTGCCTTGCATTTCCGAATTAGTATTATCCTGTCCATGTGAGTTTATCGGATACCACTGCTGAGCTGGTGGGGCTGGTGGTGGATTCAAAGGTGAGTGGATTATGCAGGCGGATCGTCGTTCGTCTGATCTCTGGCATGGGAAGCTGCGTCAGCATCTAAATCTGGCAGTGGAGGCAAGTTTTTTCTAGTAGCAATACGAAGTCCTGCCTTGGAGATGGCGTGTTGGAGTTGGCCTGCGTGCAGGCTGACAGGTTGACACACACAGCGCACAGGATTGAATGACTCACAATGAAACGAGACCACGCGCTGCCGCTGACTGATCTAAGGAATGTGCGGCCACTGAGCCGTGGGGGTGACGCAAGCCCCCCTACCAAGCGGAAGTCGCGACCCGACGTCACCAAGAGCGTGACTCGCATCAATCAGATCGCGGTCAGCGCCACAAGTCAATCGTATACAGTCGAGAACGAAGAGCAAAGCGATGCAATCACTCATGAACCGAGCCGACCACCGTCAGTGAAGGCGTCCAGACCCAAAGCCACGAATCTTCAGCGTAGCCAGACAGCTCCAAGCGGGCTCAAGCTCCCACGAAACAACAAAGGACGAAGAGATGCGATAGCTAGTTCCCTGCCAGAGGCCGACGTAGCATTAGTAAATCAACCAGTTCGTCCGATGTCCATGCAGAGATCTCGAACTGCAAAGCCACAGTCTCCTCTGCCTCCAATCCGCCACGTGGAGAACGACGATGACAAGGACGAGAAGGATATTGCCAACGTAGCAGCTCCATCAGCAAAGATCATGGACAGTAAGCGGCCGTACGGTGAGATGATCGACAGCGACGACGTCTCCAAGATGTGTTCCCGGCTTGGCATGTCGCCCAAGGATGTGTGGTGTCTACGCAAGGAGTTTAATGACGAAGACACAGACAACACGTACGTACAGACACCAAACTGAGCCTACTACTGGATGGAAAACCTCACTGAAGTCTGATGTTTGGTAGCAACACGATCACCCACTCGAGCTTCTTCTACATTATCCACGAAGAGAAGCGCGCCTTGACCAAGAGCATTCTCCGACTCGCGGGGCTCACTTCCCCTACACAAACGCGGTTAGCGTTTGATGAATTCTTGCGCTGTGTCGTGGCGTTTGCCTCGTTCAGTGAGCCTGAACTGCTGCAGTTCTTCTTCCAAGTGTACTCGGACAACACGACCGCCAAGCCCCTCGGGGCGTCTCAGTCCTCGATGGTCGAGAGCGACTTGATGAAGCTCGGCCAAGATCTTCAGGTGCTGAAGAGCGCGTTCGCTGGTAACGTCCGCAACGCCACGAGTGAAGTCGCGAGCGGTGCGACGCTGGGAACTTCGCTGGAAGGCAACTGGACATTCCAGGAGTTTGAACGCTTCTCGAGGCTCCACCAGGTCGCATTTTATCCGCTTTTCCAGATCCAACGCAACGTCCGCCGTGCTGGTGAGCTTGGTGAGGCGTACTGGGTCCAGAAGACCAGCGAGAAGGCCCAAGTCCAGCAAATGCTGGTGTACATGCGCCAAAACCACGGCTTCCAGCCGCCGCTTCCTCTGAAAGAACGTGTCTTGAGCTTTGTGCTGCAACGAACGACCACGCAGACGCGAGTGCGTGAGCTGGCCAAGAAGCTGTATACTGGGTAAACAGAAGTGAACGGATGTCCTCTCAGTCGGTAGTTTGTTGGTCTCCAGCGTCGCCTATCACTCGCCGTTGGGCGAGCTCAATGCCGTAGATCTCGGACGCTCGCTTGCGGATATCCATCACTTCGTCGTCCACGATACTCCACAGTCGCTCGCCCAACGACAGATCTGGGATCGCGCCGTAGTTGCGCCGCATGTGGCTCACCAATTCCTGAATTTTGAGTTTACGCGCCGCCAAATTTGACCATTTGCCTTCGCCCAACGTCGCTTTGCGCACATTTTTCTGGAAATTGAACAACGGGAAAAACGCCACAGGGAACAGCTTGGCAAACTTCATGAACTCGCCGAGATCCACGAGTCCGTCGTCGCTCACGTATCCGCCTCCAGCTTTATTGGCCTTCCCCGAAGGGTCTTTGCCTTCGATCATGTTGATCGCCATCGCCACGTTCTTGGGGAAACTGAACTGTTTGCTCTGCATCTCTTTGCTCATCTTGGCGAACTCGTACTCGTCCAATGTACCGGATTTGTCGTCGTCGTATAAATCGAATACGTATTGGTACACTTCGGGCGGCGTGAGCACCGCGAACGAGCAGACGCAGAGCAAGAACTCGTCGAAGCTCATGAACTTTCGGTCATAGGCCACGTTGCCGTATTGAAGAATGCCTTTTGTGAGCCCGCGCCGTTCCTCGTTGATGATAAAGTAGAACTCGGCCTGTGTGATCTCGCCACTACATCAACATCACCCACACAGTCAGTATCAATGAAGCCTCGCGCAGCAATCGTGCTGTGGACGTACGAATGGTACATGTCGTTCTCGTCGAATTTCTTCTTCATCTTGCGGATATGCTTTAGTGTGAGGCCGATACTCTCGCAGTACTTCTCACAGCGCCGCGTTTGCACAAAGATATCGTACAAGCCCTTCGCCGGCGGCTCCTCGTCTCCTAGCGCTCGCTCCGTCTTCTGTGGGGACTCTGAATCATCCGCATCACCAGGCTTCTCATTGAACGCTGTCTTGCTGGAGCCTTGCTTCTTTGGACTACCGTTGCTCAGTTTCTTTAGTTTCCCTGGATTCGCGGCGCCATTCGCAGTCTGCTTGGCGATTCCAGCACTCGCTGGTCTCGCTAACGGCGCGAGCTTGGGTGCACCGACCCCCGCGGACGCTGGCCGCATCTTGCCTGCTCGTGCTGCGCCTTGCGCAAGCTTCTCATTCTTCGCCACATCTTTCGCAGCCTCTCCAATATCATTGAACTGGTCTCCGCTTGCCACCGCCACCTTGGCTTTGGTTTTCTTGCCTGTAGGAGGCTTCTCCTTCACCGCTGGCTTGGCCACAGGCTTATCACCGTCGTCCTGTGGCTGCTTCTTCTTCGCCTTCTTCTTCTCAGGCGATGGATTAGTAGTCACATTCTGACGCTCCGCTTCGACGTCCAACTTCACGAGCTGCTTAGGAGCCGCGTTGTTCCGCTTGGCCGAGTCCGCAGGCGGAGCCATCGTGAGCTAGGGGCGTCGACTACTACAGTACACAGGCAGTCGCGCATACACCGCACGACTTAGCGTCACGAACCACGAGATCGACACGTGCACGAGCAGCCCAGTAGCACCTCGGCAACAGTCAGAGGCAGCTGCAGCTGCGTGGACGACACGCTGTTGCAGTGCGTGCTGGCAGACAAGATCAGTGGAGACTAAAAAGTGTAGCCATCTTGGCCCCAAAATACTGGAGCTCTTCCTCTGTGACCATCATTCCGGTGTAGTACCCTGGAAGATACTGTGGGTGCTTGACTAGGTACGAGCACCAACGTGGCGGTTTGACTGGAAAGCTTGATTGCGGTGTTGAAGAAATCGAGAAAGTTCACCAAGATCGCCGGCGAAATGCACCGCCGCGCAGTGCCAAACGAAGATGATAGGAACGCGAGAGGTGTGTGGTTACGTGTCTGTAGTGTTGTGCGCTTCCAATGAGCCGTCTCCGGTCTCTGAGGGTGCTCAACTTTGCTTGTTATCGACGTCGAGAAGCTCACGGATTCTCGTTTGACAGAATCGATGATCCCGCAGCGAGCGAGCCACAATGGCGGTGCTGGAGGAGATCCAGGCGTAGCGCTTGCGAAGGCATTTGCTACGCGTGCGTGGCAGTCCCCCAAGGTCAAGACGGGGCTCGGACTCTGGGCGATTGGCATGTTCTTTATGCTCTTGGCTCCTGGTCTCTACGTCGTCACGCCGGAGATGAAGAAAGAGTACGAGACGCGGATGGTGAACGCTGCCAACATGCCCGAGTTCCAAGAGTCGTACGCCAACTATGTGGAAGCGCAGGCGTATGCGGATGAAGCCAAAGTGTGGTTCTGGCGTTTCCGTGAGCCATACAGTGCGATCGTACCCGATCGCCAGCGAGTCGCCGACAAGCACCAGCAGGAAATGGAGCGTCTGGATGCGATCCGTGAGCAGAAGATGAAAGAAGCCAAGGCGTACGTGGGGCTCTGGTCGGACTTTGGTATGGCGGAGGTGCGCCAGCGCTTCTGGGACGCGTACGAGAAGGGCAAGGTGTTTGCGCAGCAGCAGACGTTCTACCATCTCATCATGCAGGTCTTTGCGGGCCGAGATGAAGAGCTCGTGAGCACGATCCTCAACTGGATCTTCGTGGCGGTGATGAACTTCACGACGGGACTACTGGGCAGTTTGTTCTACTTCTTCTTCAGCCTCGTGTCCATGGTGTTTTCGTACCAACCGGACCCGTTCAGTGCGTTGGCGTTTATTGTGCTGGGCTTTGTAGGCGCTGCCAGTGTGATCGCGTCGTACTTGTTCGCGTTGTACGGCATGGTCGCGAGTGGCGCGTACGTCGTGGGCAAGGTCATGATCCGCGATGCTATCGAACAGGGTCAGCAGCAGCAGCGTCTGCGTGGCCAGCACTACCAATAACAAGAGCCATACAAATCCAGTTTTCATGTTACGACTTCTGTGCGGAGTGTATCCGAGTTTCGTAAAGCTACAGAGAAGATAGAGTGAGTGGCGAGCCACTTAGAGCTTGGCCTTGACGGAGCCGTACGACGGCGTGTTCTCGTGGTCCGGCACGTCGAGCATCGGGCCCAGCAAGTGCCAGCCGCCGTCCACGTGCATGGTCGTGCCCGTGGTGTAGGCCGCCGCTGGCGACAAGTAGTACAGCACAGCCGCCGAGACTTCTTCGACGCTGCCCACACGCTTAGCGGGCGTGACCTTGTTCGCAGCGAAGTGGAACAGCGACTCACCGCCTTCGTAGTTGTCGGCTCCGCTCGAGAGCACGATGCCGGGCGCCACGTTGTTGACGCGAATGCCCGAGGACGCCCACTCGACCGACAATGTCTTGCTCATGTTTTCGACACCAGCACGGGCAGCGGCACTGTGGACCATACCCGGGTACCCCTTGTCGATCACCAGGATGATGTTCACGACGCTGCCGCCGTTCTTCTCCATCCACGCGTGGTACACGGCCTTGGTTACGATGAACGTGCCGTTCCTATTGAGACGAGAAACAAGTTGTTAGGGAATGAAGGGGGTACGGCAGTGTAACCCAAGGATTGCTTACAGGTTGGTGCGCACAACAGCATCCCAGCCCTTGAACTTGATGTCAGCAGCGTACGCACGGAACTGGCCGCCAGCTAAATCAGTCGTCCATCAAACATAGACATTCATCAGTGAAAAACGAACACAATGCCCTTGATACGAGCAAGAGGCCTCACCGTTGTTGACGAGGAAGTCGATCTTCTTGTACTTGGCGAGCGTCTTCTGGACCATCGCAGCGACCTGCTCTTCGTTGCGGATATCGCACGGCACCGAGTACACCAAGTCATCGGCGTTCTTGCGGCCGGCCTTCTTGAGCTCCGCGCGGATCACGTTCGCCGTCGCCTCAATGCGCTCAGCGTTACTGCAGTCATTACCGTCAGCACTACGATCCACTTCGAATGATTCAATAGGCGTACGTACCGCGCAGCGATCACAACAGCGCATCCCAGCGACGCCAGTTCATGCGCGATGCACTTGCCGATACCCGTACCGCCGCCCGTGACGAGCGCCTACTCCATTTAGCGTGGTTAGAGCAGGTCCAGTGGCGGCATTTTTGAGAGTTAGAACGCACCACTTTGCCTTCAAAGAGGTCCGGACGGTACACACTCGGCGCGTTTGCCGCACGCATTGGCATCTTGTCTTGCGTGGTGGTCGTGGAGGGATACAAGCAGCGCGGTGGCGGCTGCAGGGGAAGCGAATGTGATGCCGAGCTGCTTGCTCGTGCCGGTGCTTTTGCCAACGGAATGTTGATGGCAACATTCGCCAGCAGCTCATCAGCTTCATCTACCTGTTAAATCACATACATGTATAATATGCTGAAGGTGAACAGCGTAACTTCAAGTCAAAGGGTTACACTTCGATTCAGAAATGAATTGTTTAACGGAGGGGCAACTATTCAAGTAGAGACATGGCTTCACTGGGTTGCTCGCACCAAAGGTTGATGGAGCTTAGAGCTTGGACGTCACGGTGCCGTACACTGGCGTGCGCTTGTGGTCTGGGATTTCGAAGATCGGGCCGATCAGGCGCCAGCCGCCGTCCACGTGGAGCGTCGTGCCCGTGGTGTAGGCTGAGGCTGGCGACAGGTAGTGCAGCACGGCGGCCGAGCACTCTTCCACGCTGCCGACACGCTTGGCGCCGGTGTACTTCTTGGAGAACTCGTGGAAGAGCTTCGCGCCTCCCTCGTAGTTGTCCGCGCCACTGGAGAGGATGATACCCTGGATAAGTCACAAGAGCAAGCAGTTGAGAAGGCGCGGGTGAGGAAGCTATATGAAGACCACAGGATCGTACCGGAGCCACGTTGTTGAGGCGAATGCCCGAGGACGCCCATTCAACAGAGAGGGTCTTGCTCATGTTCTCGATACCGGCACGGGCAGCAGCACTGTGCACCATCATCGGGTGGCCCTTCTCGGCCACAAGGATGATGTTGACGATGCTACCACCGTGGTCCTTCATCCACGCGTGGTACACGGCCTTCGTCACGATGAAGGTACCGTTCCTGCAGTGAAGAAGAAGCCGTTCAGACAAAGAGTTTAGGTGGGGAAATACGCAGTTTGAGGACGTACAGGTTGTTGCGCACGACAGCGTCCCAGCCCTTGAGGTTGATCTTCTCCGCTGGAGCACGGAACTGACCGCCAGCTACTCACGTCATAAACGGATCAGCCATAACACCACACGTTCTGGTAAGTAATAGCTTCGCAGACCCACCGTTGTTGACCAGAAAATCGATCTTCTTGTACTTGTCCAGCGTCGCCTTCACGAACGCATTCACGCTCTCTTCGCTGCGGATATCGCACGGCAACGCCAGCACCAAGTGGTCCACGTTGCGGTTCAGCTTCATGCCGACATCCGCGCGGATCGCAGCCGCCGTCGCCTCCACGCGCTCGACCTTGCTGCACATACAACCCACCATGAGCCATGCGCGACACAGTACAGCATCTGCCCACTTCCATTGGCTTACCGAGCGCCGATCACTACCGCGCAGCCAAGCAGAACCAGCTCATGCGCAATCGCCTTGCCAATTCCCGTGCCGCCGCCCGTGACAATCGCCTGCAAATCATCAGCGTCCGTGAGTCCAGCATCCACGGAGACCTGTTAGAGAGATCCATGCACACACGCACCACTTGGCCGTCGAAAAGACCAGGACGGTAGATACTCAGGGCGTCTGGGGCTCGCATGCTTCTCTCGTTCTCACGCTTCGTTAGCTTCTGGCAATTCCGGCGCCTTGAACTTCAGGAGCTCTTCAACTGTTGATGTCGACATGCCTGCCCGATAGCATCAACAGTGTGAAGGTTACGCTCCGAAGCGTACCCCTCGTTTTGAATTGCGCCACAATTCATTTCCAAATGCAATGTTGTATCATATTTCACAGAAAAACTCAAAATGGCGGGGGAAATGGGAAAATGGGAGCACGGCGGTGCTTGTACTGTACTGAGGGGATCCTATTGCTTGCCGCCGACGGCAATGCTACTAGCGCTGGATTGCGTGATGATGGCTGTGTGGAGGTCGTTGGCCAACTTCTTCGTGGATCGCTTTTGAACAGTCTGTGCGATCGTCGCGAGGATCTCGGGCAGGGCGGGGAAGTTCATACTAAGGAAATGATAAGTCGTGACGTCAACATTGGATGCATAGCAAAGCAAGTGGAAAGATCAACGAGCGAGACGTACCCACTCCACGTGGACTTGTCCTGCGCAAAGTTCAGGATCACGTAGATCGCGAATCGGACAGTGTCTTCGTTCTCGTCGTGCATCAACTTCTCCAGCGCAGAGATGAGTTGGTCTTGGAGAGATCGACGCAGCGTGTCACGGTTCGAGTAGTATTGGCAGTAATCCTTGAGCTGCTTCGCGGCCTCATACCGCGTGAATGGGTGCGAGTGGACGGAGGTGATGTCGTCGAGAAGCAGCAGCAGATCATGCTCATCGACAGTCAGCGAGCCCGGGAAGAGCTCGCCTGACGAGGACCAACTCTCGAAGATGTCGAAGCTACATAACGAACGCGTTCGTCAGCACAGCGGTTCCGTTCAGCGAGAGAGAGAGAGACGGCAGTGAGATCAACCTGAAGTCAGGCAGTTGACACAGTTCTTGGTCGAGGTTTCGGCATTCTTTCCGGATCTTGTCAACGATCTCCAGGAACTGGTACTCCGATCCCTGTTGCCAACATCAGTAACCAAGGGTTACTTGCGATCTTCGCGTCCATGGAGCTGTTACAACGTTCGACTCACCTCGCGCAGGTTGAAGTCTACACGAATGACGTTCTTGTCAGGTACGCGGTGAAGTTGGACGTTAAAGTACACTTCCTCGGCCGCGACCATGGCGAATGCAGCGATCTGTCACAGTGGCGTCATCATTTCGTTCAAAACTCGGCCATCTTCACCACGAAAAACCGTCGGCGCGTGCGTTCAACTTACGGTCCAGTCAGCAAAGCACTGATAGTCTTCCACGTAGGGACGAATGGAGGCCTTGAGCTGACGGAAGATCTCGTCCGCTTGGGCAACGGACTCGAACATTGGGTTGACTTCATGGTACGAGACCTCTGCCGCCTCTGGTACGGGGCCAGTCGGTTCCAAATCCGGAGAGCCCTTCGCTTCGACGACAAGAGCGGGTGTGACAAAGGGACTTTCGGCGAACGTCGGTGCCTTGGTCTCGCTCTTGATCATCATCGGGTGATATAATTCCTCCTCCTTCATTAAGCCACTTGTCAATACTCATCGCTCGGCGATCAAAAGCGCGTGAAACGCCGCGGTTTCAGCGCAGGCGTCTACAAAATGAACAATGCCCACGTACCAGAGCGTCGAATCGCGTGGTAACGAACGCAGTCGCGCCCATATCTGGCGCGCGGCGGTACGTCACGGAGTCGTCATAGGCATCGAAGTCATGCAGGTTCTACGCCACATTATCACCCGCAACAAACGTGAATACGGAGCCCATCGATAGCCACATCAACATGTAACACATCTAGACCCACATACCTCGTCTAGGACGAATTCTTCGCGCTGCTTGACTTCATCAAGCCATTCATCTTCATCGTGGTCTCGTCCTGCCATCGCCAACGTTTCAAGCTGCTTCGACACGATAGAAAAGCACTGCACTAACCCAGGCGGTTATATAACTGCGGCCAGGGGAGAAAATTACGGGCCATCCACGAAGAATTTCAAAAAGTTCTCGGGCCACAGGTTTCTGGTTCTGACTCTCAACCCAACAGGTTAAACCCATCACTGGGTAAACCAAACCCATTTATAGAAAATCAAACCCGGCCTGAATGCGAATGGGTTCTTCTTCCATTCCAAGACCCGATCAGCCTGGAAACCAAATCCAGCTGGGTTTAACCATTTTCGTCCCAAAACAAGTCATTATTCTTACCAACTCCTCAAAACGAGGTTACTTTTGCTCGATTGAACAAAAGGAAGCGCAACAACAAGAGCCTGGTTTAACGTTATTACACCCTATTAAGCTACGAGTATGGTATAAACTCACCTTCTTTTGGATCCGATTGCACTTATCTCTTCAACGTGCAGCTCCCCCTGTTTGTCCATCTCCCCTTTACCTCCGCGTTCCGCCGGGCGAGTGCCGCACATAGCGTCAGCATCGCATTCGATCCCACAGACATTGCATTCAGGCTGCGCATTCGCCACGCATTCACGGCGTGGTTTCCATTCTGCAGCGCCCCTCGTTGACGTCACTCGTCTGCTGCGGTGCTTGCCCATTCACTCGCGCTTTTGCTGCCATCAGAACCCTCGGAATCCGCCCATTTCAATCTCACCATCATCATCATGTCGCCCAGTCCGTCGCCATCGGTGCCTGTGCTGGACGCTGCTACATCTCCCGTTGTTAACGGCGGTATCGCTGTGCGCCATGATCTGCTGCTCTACGTCAACGGCGAGCGCGTGCACGTGCCGGAGAAGGACGTGCAACCGGAGCAAACGCTGCTGCAGTTCCTGCGCACGACGCTCAAGCTCACGGGCACCAAGCTCGGCTGTGGCGAAGGCGGCTGTGGTGCGTGCACTGTGATGGTGTCCAAGTTCGACGTCAAGGCCAATGAAGTGCGCCATTACTCGGTCAACTCGTGCCTCACTCCAGTGTGCGCTATGGACACGTGTGCTGTCACGACGGTGGAAGGTGTCGGTCATATCACAGGCAGCGGAGCCGACGCTGCGGGGCTCCACCCAGTGCAACAGGCACTCGCAGAGTCCCACGGATCGCAGTGTGGCTACTGTACTCCCGGCTTCATCATGGCGCTGTACGCGATGGTGAAGCAGCGCGAGACAGGCCGCCACTTGACGATGGAGGAGATCGAACACGGCATGGACGGCAACCTGTGTCGCTGCACGGGCTATCGTCCGATTCTCGACGCGGCCAAGTCGTTCGGTGTCGATGCGCTCGACTCCAAGTGCAAGGGCGACTGTCCTGGCTGTCCGAACAAGGGCAAGGAGCCAGTCGACATTGAAGACATGGGCCACAGCCACGACGAAGAAGACGGCGTTCAGCAAGTCAAGAGTTGCTCGTCCAACAAGATCCGCTCGCTTGCGAAGAAGTGGGAAGGCAAGATCAAGAGCAAGCCAGCGGCGGAGCGCGCGTCCGAGTTCCCGACGGAGCTGCAGCAGAAGGCGCTCCAGCCAGAGTACCTGCAGATCAACGGCGCAAGTGTGCAGTGGTTTGCGCCAGTGACGCTGCCGCAGTTGCTGGCACTGAAGACGCAGCACCCAGACGCCAAGATCTCGGTCGGCAACACGGAAATGGGTATCGAGACCAAGTTCAAGCACCTCAAGTACGTCCACCTCATCAACGTGAACCGCGTGCCGGAGCTCGTCTCTATCGATCAGGTGGACAGTCACGACGCGATCAACCAGAGTGGTCTGCTTGCTGAGCCGTTCGAGGGTGTGAAGTTTGGTGCGGCCGTCACGCTCACGGAGGTCAAGGATTATCTCACGAGCTACGTCCAGAAGCTGCCGTCGTACCAGACGCACACGTTCACGTCGATTACGCGCATGCTCAAGTGGTTCGCCAGTACGCATATTCGTAACGTCGCGTGTCTCGCGGGTAACATCGTGACGGCAAGTCCAATCTCGGACATGAACCCCCTGCTGGCTGCGATGAACGCGTACGTGGAGCTTCGCTCGGCGGATCAGCAGTCGCCTCGCTATGTGTGCGTACGTGACTTCTTCCTGGCGTACCGCAAGGTGGATCTCGCTCCGACTGAGGTGATCACGAACGTGTACGTGCCATTCACCAAGAAGTGGGAGTACATGCTGCCGTTCAAGCAGGCCAAGCGTCGTGAGGACGATATTTCGATTGTCACTTCTGGCATCCGCGTGAAGCTCGCTCCTGGAGGAGATGCCGCAAGCTGGGTGATCACTGACGCGTCGTTGGTGTACGGTGGCATGGCACCTCTCACGAAGGCTGCTGCTGCCACGGAGCAATTCCTCGTCGACCAGCCATTCAACGCGGCGACGATCGACGCTGCCTGTGATATCATTCACCAGAAGGACTTCATCTTGCCTGCTGGAGTGCCCGGTGGTATGGCACGCTACCGTGAAAGTCTCTGTGCCAGCTTCTTGTACAAGTTTCTCATCGCAACCACCAAGCTTCTGGAGGAAGATCGCAAGGCGGAGACTGCGATGGAACTCCCAGCACCACCTACGATTGCTGCCAATGAACAGTCGGCTGGCGAGTCATTTGTCCTCAACGAGCGCGATCCGTCACGAGGAATGCAGGCGTTCGGTCTCGAAAAGGGCGGTATGACCAAGTCCAAGCATGCCTCGAAGGGTGACGCAGAACGCGAGGGTGACGCAGAGACCAAGCGAGGCCCAGTTGGAGATTCGCTGATGCACAAGTCGGCTTATCTCCAGGTGACTGGCGAGGCCATCTACACAGACGATATCCCCACGACGGCTGACACGGTCCATGGTGTGCTCGTTCTCTCCACTCAAGCGCACGCACTCATCAAGAGCATTGATGCCAGTGAGGCCTTGGCTATGGAAGGTGTGCGGGGCTTCATCGACGCCTCGGTCTTCGAGAAGCATCACCTCGGTTCCAAAACAATTGGAGCCATTCTCAAGGATGAAGAGTGCTTTGCGACGACGGAGGTTGTCTGCGTGGGCCAGCCTGTCGGTATGGTCGTCGCTGACTCGCATGAGATTGCCACTGAAGCTGCTGAGAAAGTCAAGGTCGTGTACGAGGAGCTCCCTTCGATCATTACGATCCAGGATGCGATCAAGGCGCAATCCTTCTTCCCGCCACCCCACGTCATCGATGATGGCAACGTCGAAGAAGGGTTCGCGCAGTCTGAGATCATTCTCGAAGGCGAGTTTTATATGGGCGGCCAAGAGCAGTTCTACTTCGAGACCAACGTGTCCCTGTGTACGCCTACGGAAGGCGGCATGAAGGTGGTGAGCTCGACGCAGGCCGCCACCAAGGCGCAGTCTCTCGTCGCCCGTGTTCTTGGCATCCACGAAAGCCGTGTGGTCTCCACTGCGAAGCGTATCGGCGGTGGCTTCGGTGGTAAGGAGACCCGCAGTGCGTTTGTCTCGTGCGCTGCTGCAGTGGCGGCGAAGGTCATGAAGCGTCCAGTGAAGTGTCTTCTCGAGCGCCACGTGGACATGCTCACCACTGGTGGCCGTCACCCGTTCTACTCCAAGTACAAGGTCGGTGTGAACTCGGATGGTCTCATCCAAGCCCTTGAGGTCGATCTGTACAACAACGCCGGCTACTCGCTTGACTTATCCATGGCCGTCATGGATCGTGCTCTGTTTCATTGTGAGAACTCGTACAAGATCCCACACCTGCGCGCGACGGGCCGTGCCTGTAAGACCAACATGCCTACGAACACAGCCTTCCGTGGCTTTGGTGGCCCGCAGGGCCTGATCGTCGCCGAGACGTACATCGACCACATTGCCCGCACGCTCAAGATCGAACCAGAGGAGATCCGAACGCGCAACATGTACCGAGCTGGCCAAGCTACCCACTTTGGCCAGCCTCTGGAGGATGATTTCAACCTGCGCGACCTGTGGCAGCGATCGATCGTCAAGAGTGCCTTTGCTGAGAAGAAGAAGCAGGCGGAAGAGTTCAACAAGCAACATCGTTTCAAGAAGCGCGGTGTCGCCATCCTGCCAGTGAAGTTTGGTATCAGCTTCACCTCCAAGTTCATGAACCAGGGTGGTGCTCTCGTCCACGTGTACTCGGACGGCAGTGTGCTTGTCAATCACGGTGGCATTGAGATGGGCCAAGGTCTTCACACCAAGGTCATCCAGGTCGCAGCGCGGGCGTTTGGTATCCCACATGAGAACGTTCACATTGAGGACACGGACACGAGCAAGGTCGCCAACACGCAGCCGTCAGCGGCATCCATGAGCACGGATCTCTACGGCATGGCGACACTGGACGCTTGCGAACAGATCTTGGCGCGTCTGGCTCCTATCCGAGCGCGCCTTGGGCCTGAGGCTTCGTTCCCGCAAGTTGTCGGAGCAGCGTATATGTCTCGTATCGATCTGTCGGCCCACGGCTTCTACATCGTGCCGAACGAGCGCTGCGGCTACGACTTCTCCAAGACTGTTAAGGAGAATGCTGCTGAAGGCACTGCGTTCAACTACTTCACCACTGGCGTGGGCTGCACGGAGGTCGAACTGGACGTGCTCACGGGCGACTTCCACATGCGCGGTGTGGACGTGTCGATGGATCTCGGTGCGAGCATCAACCCAGCGATTGATATTGGACAGATCGAAGGCGCGTTCATGCAGGGCTTCGGTCTCTTCGCGATGGAAGAGCTGATCTGGGGCGACGACGGCCACCCGTGGGTCAAGCGCGGCCACCTTTTCACGCGTGGCCCTGGCGCATACAAGATCCCAAGTATGAACGATCTGCCCGTGGATTTCAAGGTCTGGCTGGACAGTGGCAAGAAGAACCGATTTGCTGTGCACTCGAGCAAGGCCGTGGGCGAGCCACCGCTGTTCCTGGGCGCGAGTGCGTTCTTCGCGATCAAGGAAGCCATCTACGCGGCTCGCCAGGACGCTGGTCTCACGGGCTACTTCACGCTGCAGTCACCCGTCACTCCAGAGCGAGCACGTATGGCGTGTGGCGACCACTTGCTGCAGAAGGTCTTCACGGCTCGTGGTGAGGACATGAACACGTACCAGCCCAGCGGCAGCTTCTAAGTAATGGTCGTTCGTGTGGGAAGTGAATGAAATGTGTACTAGTAGCGTTCTGAACAAACTACAAGTCACCAGGTCCTTGGGATACTTTACGTGGTGTGTACGTTCTCGCGTGGGCCTGGGGACTTGATGCCTTGCCTCTGTGACTGTGTTGGAAGTGCATCACGCGTCCAAGTTGAAGCCGCAAAAGTGCAGCAGTGGTGTGGACCACCTCAACTTGAAGCGATGACGCGCATGTGATCACGCCCATAGAGCAGGGAATTCTGGACATTTCACGTCAGAATCTAGGAAACCCCGACGTGCAAAGTGAAGTGTGATGTGTTGGATTCAGTTCTGTAATTGTTTAAAACAGTTGGGATACCCATGGGATGGAGCGAATCCCAATGCCGGCGTGCCATATTTACCCATGGTTCTCGAAGCCATGCGACGACTTTGGCGCTCAGTATTGCGAGATGCACATGGTGTCCAATCGTACTTGCCTCGGATATGTGCTAAGATCGGAGGAGCGTGGCCCGGCGTCGATCTTCGTCGATCTTCGTCGATCTCCGATGTGCCATTCTGGTCACAGGCCGGCCGGCCCACCTGATTCCAACAGTTCTGTCTCGAACTGTTTAAAACACACTTC
>JAADXI010000552.1:0-19030 GCA_023337615.1 Pythium brachiatum | reverse complement strand
GGCGAGCGCACGCCGGTGCCCATGGAAGGACCGGGCGTGTACTACGGCAAGCTCGTGATGCGGCACGCGTTCCCCGAGAGCTTCTCGCAGTGGCGGTGGAAGCAGCCCATCGAGCAAGGCGCCGGCACGACGGCGCTGCGTGTGGGCCACTTTGACGACCACTACACGGCAGACGAGTTTACAGCGGCGCAACGGGAGGCCATACAGACCCACGGCGTGTATGTGCGCGACCACGAGCATCTCTTCTTCTTCCGCGCGTTCCTCGAGGCGTTTGCGGGTGATCTAGACAACGTCCCGAAGCGCCGACTGCCGCACTCGACTCAGGAGACGACGGAGAAGGGCTTCTGCCCGGCGTGTGGGTTTGAGCTGTCGCACGAAGCGCAGGATTTCTGCGTCACGTGCGGCTTCTGGCCCACGTGCGTGTCGCCAACAAACGACGCGAAGGGCTACGCGACGCAGGCGCTGGAGAAGCTGGCGACCCACAAGCGCCAGTTGCTGGCGCACGAGCACTGATTGGAGGTTGATTCAAAAATGATCCATTCGACCGACTCCCCATTCAGAATCACACATAGTATCTATATGAGCATATAAACATACGCACAAGCAGCCGCACCTCTCGACGATCACGCTGCTGTGGTATCAGGACAAGCGCGTTGTGTGGAGACACTTCATACACTTGTAGGCCTTGGCACCGGCTGGGAGACTCAGTAGCGTACTGCAGTTTTGGCAGCGCATCACTTCCTGGGCTACAGACATCAAAACGAGAGCAGTCAGTTAGATGCCGACATGGGTGGACCTCTCGCAGCAAAATGAACGTACTGGTGTTGGTGGAGAGCTTGGACACGCCCTGGCACTGCGGACACTTGACGGCCGTGGCGCTGCTCTTGACGATCAGGTGCTTGCTGCAGTGGCCGCACGTCACCATCTTGGTCTCCTTGGCGTCGAGACTGGACAAGCCCTTTGCGAGCGACCGTGGCGTCACCGACTGCGATCGCGGAGGCTGCGAAGGAGCTGAAATGTCAGCTGACGACTCGTCTGATGGCGAGAGCAGCGTCGCGGACGGCTTCCGCGTCACGACTGGCGACGAGCGGCAGTGCGGACACGTCACGTCCGCCAGTTCGATGCCTTGTGGTAGAAACAGCATGCGACTGCAGTTGCCGCACGGAAACGGCGTCGTGTCGGGCTCCTTGGACTCTTCGATTCTCGATGGGCTCCTGCCATTCTGCGGGAAACTGGGACGGGCGTCAGCACCGCCAGTGGCAGTTATAGCTCCGTCCACGGCCGCGGACTGATTGCAAGATCTGCATGTGGTGGACAGCGGGCTCTGGCCGACAAGGATCGTGACTGACTCGGAGCAGCGCGCGCAGCGAATAGAGTACTCGGTCTTCACACCGTTGCTGCTGCTGCCGTTGCTGACTGACCGCTGCACTTTCGTCGCAACCACCGCTGACGCTGACGCTGACACGGACGCGGACGCATCGAGGCCGAGAAGGTTCTGGATCTTACGCGCGATCGTTCGATACACACGATACTGTGGCTGTGTTCCCAGCTGCACGAGTGCCGCCCGCAGTTTGTCAAACTGGTCGTGTTGGTACACGTGCGATCGGGACGCGAAGTTGGAGCACACACGTCGCAGCGCCGCCAGCGCGGCGAGCAGGTCGAGTTCGTCTCTCTCAAAGTCGACGACGCTGAGAATAACGTACAGCGATAAGTCCACGAGCCATGTTTGGTCTTCCGGGCTGGTAGACGATCGGGAGAGCAACGCATTCGCAGCGTCGATCAGCGTACTCATCACGTCGAGAGGGAACTGGGATGTCTTGGGAGCTGCCACTCCGTGCGTCTTGAGCAGATCATAGAGCTCACTCGTAACGGCTGAAGATACAACGATATCTTCATTCTGCAGAAGTGTGGAGAGCCCTTCACACGCCTGCGCGACCATCTCGGCGGACTGGTGGGTAGGAAAGCACCGAACGACACTCGTGAACAGCTCCAGCACTCTAACAGCCACCTTCTCTTCGTCGTCGCTTGAAGACTTCTCGTCGATGGCTGCACATTCCAAAAGTAAACCGCCCGCATTCATCAGCGAGCGATACTTGGTCACCGATACTTCATCGAGAGTCACTGGCTGCTCCGCCGCATCAATCCACGCGGTGAACCACTCGAGGAATCCCACGATCGGCGCCAGCATCTTGGTCGTCTGCAGGATCTGCTCTCGCTCTTCATAGGCGCTCGTTAAATCAAACACGAGCGAGCAGATGCGCGAGACGACTTCGATCTTGGCAGCATCCGCAGTGGGGTAGTCCTTGTCCTCACTCGTCAATTCCTTCACGAACAGAGCGAGACCGCGTTCCAAGCTCGAGAGAAAGATATCACACTCCATCAGCGCCTTCTTACCATCTGCTGAGCACCCGAGAATCGACTCGAACAGATCCAACGCGTTCTGCGTGTCTTCGACTGTCGGCTCGGTCGTCGCTGGAATGATGATCGACAGCAGCGTGCTCACGCCGTTCGATCTCACGACGCGCTGGATGTCGTGCTCAAACAGCATGATCAACAGCGTCTTCGCATCCGCTCGGATCGCCGCTCGGATGAGCTCGTCGCTGCCGCCGTCGTCCGTTTCATTGCCGTCAGTGCTGCTTTGCTCTTCCATGAGCTTCATCACCGTCTCGATGGCGCCCTTCTTCACGAGCTTCACGCCCAGCTCCTTGCTTTGTGCCTGGCTGATGAGGAACTGGAGAATTTGAGGCACATACCGAAGCTCCGGTCGCTGCTTCGCCTTGAGTAGACCCAAAAAGTACTCGGTGATCTCGACGAGCAGATACTTCACATCGCGTGGCAACGATGAGGTGTCCGTCGTCGCCAAGAAGCCCGTCAGCAGATCGCAGCGCTTGAACACGCCACTGGCATTCGTCGCGATCTTGGTGTCCACGATTTGCTGGCCCATCATCGTCACGAACAGCATGTCCCGTTGCACTTCAGCAAGCTTGACCTGCTCGTAAAACTGCTTCCGGATCTCTTCGTTCACGGCGTCGTGGAGTAGATTCACCGCATTCTCCTGATGGCGCTCCGTTCCTTTTTGCATCCAGTACACGAGCGACACGGCGCCATCGACGGCGACGCGGCGCATTTGCTCTTCATCAAACGTCGTGTCGTTCTTCAGCAGCAGAGCCAACGCCAACAATCCAACGACGGACGTACGAGGATCCAAATCCACGAAGAAGTCGGTCAGTAGCGTCACCAACGTGCTGCGCTCCATCGGCGTCAGACCTTCCGTGAGCTTTGCTGGCTGCGCGAACACGACTTCCGTGAGTTTACGGGCAACGGTCACCCGCACGGACGGCCGCTTAGCGACCACCATCACGCGAAACAGCTTCTCGATGCTGGCGGATTCGACCAAATCGACCCACAGCGGACACGTCGCGAAGTCCGAATCCACAAGATTCGCGACGACTTCTTCAGCGATCAGCGAGACTTCTTCAGCAGGCGACTCGACATTCTGAATGATCGCACGCGGAAGCACAGAGCGATGGTCGTACAACGTCTTGCGGAACTCCAGCGGATCGGTCGAAAGATTAACGATGACGCGTCCAGCGAGTCGGCCAATCTGCTGCTGAGTAGGTTCAAGAAACTCGTATCGGGCGTTGGTGTCTTCGTAAATCTCCACGAGCGCGCTCAGTGCTGGTCCAGCTTCAAGCGCAAGAAGGCGAATGCGGCGGTTTTGCGTGAGCGCATTGAGCACTTCGAGGATGCGGATGACGGTCGACTGTTCGAAAGTGGCATGGCGCTTGAGCAGCTGTAGCAATGCAGTGTGAACACCAGCGCTGATGGCCATGTTCGCGATCGACGCATTCGAGATCTCGTGGATGAGCTCTTCCAGCACGTGGAAGCAGTCATCGAAGACTGCGCGTGCTTGATTGTCAGCCGGAAGGCTTTTGCCTTCTTCAGCATTGGCTGCCGCGGTGGCAGCGGCCGCGGCGAAGCTGGGGAGAACGTCCATGAGCGCATGCATGAACTCAAGCCCGGTGGTGGCTGAGTCCACAGTGTACTCCGACAGAAAGCAGTCTTTCCACACGCGATGGCCGATGAACACACGCACAATGCCGACGCCTGCAGCCATGCGCGTTTCACTCGTCGGACCAGCAACCAGGTAGTCGGTCACAGCGCTGACGACGCTCTTAACGTCTTCTCCAGGGAGCGTCGCGACATGGGACACCGAGCTCTTGAGCACGACCTGCAGCAGCTTGAGCATGGTGTAGCTTATTTGCTTCGTCGGTTCATCGAGTACTTTGTAGGCAACAGTCCACCGGCGCAAGCACGCGCAGAAGCCACGCAGCAGGCCCTGGTCGATCATCTTCGCCATGACGTCCATTCCACCGTCGAACGAAACACGAAGACAGCGGAGAGCGTCGAGACGAACGTTCTCCGGGGTGTCCTGTGTGATCGCTAGAGTCATGAGGCCCGAAAAATGAGACGCACTCGCAACCTGGTCTCGGAACCGCTCGAAAAGCTGCACTTTCTCGGGTTCTGTTGGCTCTACCAAGGGCAAAGCAAGGTCGTCCATGGAGTCAATTCCTGTGATGAAGCCCAACAAGCTCAAGCTGCTGGCCCGGAGCCTCGCGTCGCGACTGCCGGCGAGGACAAAGAGCGTGTCGAGCACTCCAACAGGAACTGCGCGTCCACTCTCCACGAGTGCGCGGAAGAAGCGGAGGCCAGAGATGCGGTTGTCGTCGGGAGGAGTCTGGAGCAGTCGCTGGAAAAAGTCGCACGCGTTTTTATCGTCGGCCAGGTTCCCGAAGAGCGACGGCTTGTGCTCGCACATGTTCATCAACGCCTGTGCGGCGAACGGGATCACACTCGACTTTCGTGAAAGCAAAAACGCCGACAGCGCGGGCACGCAATCCAACGACTCGATGAGATCGACGTAGTTCTCACCGTGAGGACGGTCCGTGAAGCACTTGATGATGCCCACGAGGCTCTTCTGGAAGTTGATCTCGCCCGTGAACTGGTTCGGCCCCACCACGCAGCCCTTGAGCTTGTCGACAATGAGCTGGATAACATTCTGGTCGTGCAGCAACTGCAAGATGTCCGTGTCGTCTGGATGCGAGGTCGCCGACGTCCACGTTGTGCAGACGTTGTAGAGAATCTCGGCCACGATCGCACAGTCATCTTCGAGATCCACCAAGATGAGCACCTCCTTGAGGAACTCTGGCTGATCAGGCAGCGACGTCACAAACGACAGCTCTTGCGACACCCGCAGCAGCACTTGGAACGAGAGCATGCGGTTACGGTGGTCGTGGCGCCGGAGAACCGACACAAATGACGAAATCGACGCGTGGGGCACCTGGGCCGCACCTCCGATGCCTCCGTATACGGACGCATTCGTCAACCGCTGAAGATCGAGCACGTGCATGCACTCGCAAAGCGTCGTGAGGATGGCCTCCAGGGTGCCGTCCAAGGCTTCTTCCTCCATGGCAGAGGCAACCGCACTTTCTCGATAGTCGTCGCGGTGGATCTTGTTCGTTCGTGCCTTCAAAAACTCCTCGAGGAGGCTCGCCAGCAGCGGGATACAGCCTTGTTCCGCAAGCTCCTGGGTGTTATCCGGGTTGTCCATCACGTACTTTTTCAAACAGCGTGCTGCCTCAACACGAACTTCCGCAGACGCGAGTGAGTCGGACGCAATCATTTCACGGAGACGAGCTCCGCCGCCAGCGACACGCAACGCGTTTTGACACGCGGGAGACCGGCACACGTGGAAGAAAAGCCGCAACGCTCTCTTCTCGACTTCCGGGCGAAGCGACGCGCCGTGCTGCAGCTCAAGGACGCGGCTGCCCATCATCTGCACGAGCAGCGCGCATGCATTGGCGTGGACGAAGGCCTCACCCGCCGCGAGTTCGTTGCCCGCGCTGTTCTCAAGCGCGATGAGGCTCGCCAGCATTTCCAGCGCCGCCTTCTGGAGCTCTTCGCTGCTGGTATTGAGCAGCTCGCAGAACGAAGCGACTCCACCGGCCGCGTCGATGTCGTTGAGCTGCGCGATGCGGTGCAGTCCCATGCTCGACATCGTCTCTTCTCGCCCCGCGCGGAACGCGCTCGCGAGTAGCAGTAGCTGGTCTTGTCTCTATACAGTTGGCACCACAACATTAACTTCCCATAGTCTCTTTCCCAGACCATCAGCGTTTGCACGTACGTCAGCGAGGCTGGACGAGTCGTCCGTCAGCAGTCGACGCAGTCCGACGATGCTCACAAAGTCTCCCGCGACTGCGTTGCGACTGCAGCGCACGCACACCGGCACCTTCTGCTCGTAGATCGCGCCCACGAGCGGCAGCGTCGTCTTGTTCGATGCACACTCGCCACAAAAGATCTCTCCACACAACCGGCAGTGGTGCTACAAGCGAATCACACACACACAGTCACAGTCAGCACCATATCCCCCCCATTCTAGTACAAGCGGATCGTGTACGTACGCGGCGACGCAGCACGCCAAACTTGGTGCCGCAGTGCGTACACAGCGGACTCGAGTCGTCGGGCGCCAGCAGCGGCGCGTAGTACTTTCTCATCGGTTGGAACGGCTCCATGGACGTCGTCACGCCAGTCTCGGCGGTCGGCGACCCATAACCAGCGTCGCTGAAGCCCGTGGGCGACGGCGGCAGCTCCAGATCGGACTCCTCTGCCTCCGACAGCGCGCGTGCAAACGTCGGGTCGTTGGCGAATGTGTTCGTGTCCAGAATCTCACTGGGCATGCCCAGCGTCATGTCCGCGACGCTGTCCTCGTCGTACTGCGACTCCACGCCGCCCATGCCCGCCAGCATCACATACGGGTTTGTCTTGGCCGTCGTGGGCTTGCCCTGCGGCGCTGTAGTCGCTGTAGTCGCTGTGGTTGCCTGTAGCTGGGGACCCCCACGCCCGTTGCTCGCACTGGGAGTCGGATTCGGCTTGGTGCGTGGGTCCAGCCACGTGGTGGTGCGCGTGTTGTGGTCCACAAAGTACACGCGTCCTTCCGCGTCCTTCATCTCCTGCCATCCAGCAGGAAGCGGCTCGCTCGTGGGCAAATGCCACGACGTCTACACACAAAATACTCGGTGAGTTTAGTGAGAGAGATTGCGACGCCCACAGACCGCGCCGCACCTCGCGAGTCGCGTGGTTCACGTAGAACACGCGTCCATGAGAGTCGCGTACGCGCTCCCAGCCGCCATGCAGCGCCGTCGCCATCTTCCGTCGTCACGAAGCGCGGCGATCTCCGTCCGTGGAGCGCGTCGCGAGGTGCCCGCGTGGTGTCGGGGAATGAGTTGCCACCGTGGAGGGCGTATACTATACGAAGAATGACCCATCGTAAACGCCAGTATACGGAGACATGATGTGTATACCGATGGGAGCATTGAGAGTTCTCAAAATCAGGTGCAGCTAGAAGTAGGTTACCAGAAAAAGGTGCAAAACGATCTCTAAATGAGTTGAAGTGCACGAAACCGTCCAATCAGAAGCTCCACTCCAACTCTCCAGCGGAGAAACTGCAACCAAACATGAAACCCACTCGAAAATGGAACGGAGTCGGTCGACGCAACGCCACACTCAACCGTCTCCTCCTCCTCTCCACGCTCCAGTCGCGGATCTCTAGTCGACGTAGCATACGCCGCGTGCATTGACAGACAGCGATGGTGCCCGTGGCGTCGTCGGCGCAGTACGTGGCGCAGCTGCGCGCGCTGCTGGCGCTGGCGCTGCCCGGCATGCTGTCCACGTACTGCTTCTTCGCCATCTCGCTCACGCAGCTGAGCATCATGGGCCACTTGGGTGTGGAGCAGCTCGCCGCAGTGTCGTACTCGCAGATGTCCATGGACTTCTCCACGCTCGTGTTCATGCAAGGCTTCAATTCTGGCATGAACGCGCTGTGTTCGCAGGCGTTTGGTGCCAAAAACTTCCACCTGATCGGCCAGTACGGACAGCTCACAGCCACGATGCTCACTGTCATGTGTGTGCCCATGGCGCTGCTGTGGTGGAACCTCGGTGAGCTGTTGCTGCTCGTGGGTGTGAAGGAACAAGTCGCAGCGTACGCGCGTGTGTACTGCCGCCTGTGGATCCTGGGCATGTGGCCACGCAGTATGTTCCAAGTGCTCTCCATCTTCTACCAGTCGCAGCAGATCGTACTGCCCACGACAGCGATCAACGGCGTGACAGTGATACTCAACTTCTTCCTGGCTTCGGGCATGACCCACGGCTCCTATGGATTGCCCAAGCTCGGCTTCATCGGCTGTCCGCTGGGCACGACGATCGCGATGTGGGTGAGACTCATAGGCTACTACTACTACATGCACGTCTACCGCAACTTTGACCGCAAGACCCACGCACAGTGGACGTGGCAACGGCGATTCTTCAAGATGGCCAACCTCAAGACGCTCGTGGCCATCGGCTTCCCACTGGCGGCGGGCAATTTGTTTGAGAATTCGCAGCTCCAAACCATGGCGCTGTTCTCCGCCAAGATCGGTGAAGTCCAGTTAGGCACCCACAACTCGATGATGGAGCTGTTCTTCTTCGCCACCAGCCCCATCTACGGGCTTCTCGACGCGTCCATCACGCTCATAGGCAAGCAGCTGGGGGCTGGACGGGCGTCGTTGGCTCGTGCGCTCGCGAATATCGCGGGCGTTTGCATCGGAATCGCAGCCGTGAGCACGTCGACACTCATGGTGGTATTTCGTATGAGGCTTGGACGCTTCTTCTCCGACGACGAGGCTGTGCTGCTCCAGTTCCAGGAGATCGTATCGATGGCGGCTGTCGGCTACGTGTTCATGTCGTTCTTCTGCTATGCTATGGTACGTCAATCTGCGTGTGAGTTCCCTACGTTAGAACGACCAATGCTCACGTTGCTGGTTGTTGTGAGTAGATCATTCTGGAGGCTCAGGCGCGGCCCGTGCCAATCATGATCGCATTCATCGTCGGCTCCTGGGGTATCGGCGTGCCCACAGCGTACTTTCTCGGTCTCTGTCAGGGCCGCCACTGGCTCATGGGCATCTGGATCGGCATGATTCTCGGGTACATGGTCACGTCGGCCATCGGCTTCTACCACGCGTACTTCAAAACCGACTGGGAACAGCAAGCACGGCTCGCAGTTGAACGATCCAAAGAGACGAAGACAGTGCCAGTCGACGAGATGATGGAGGAGACGTCGCTGCTGCTGCCCAAATGAAAACTGTATCACCCTGAAATAAATCAAAACTACCGCTAAAACTCACCAAATGCATCTCCAGCTCACTCCGTACGCGCCTTCTTGGCAGCCGAGCGCAGCAACGTGACGGCCGAGTGCCACTTGAGTCCCTCCGCGTCGCGCTTCACACTATTCTTGCCCACAGCGTCTGGGAACAGATCGCCTCGCACAGCTCGCAGCATCTGATCGGCCTCAATCTCACTGGGCGTCTCCTTCCACACGCCGATCGCCTGGAGACGCTGCTCGATGAACTTCATGAGGAACTTGAGATCCGAGAGCCGCTTGCGCTGGTTTGCCGACGCTACGTCGCTCGTCTGGATCTCACGCAGCGGCAAATAGCCGCGCACGCCATCGCCGCAGCACCACTGGCGCCACATTAACTCGAGCGACTGCTTGGGGAACTCGAACTCTTCCGGCAGATTGTGCCACGCGTTGCCCCACAAGTAGAGCCGGCCGCTGACGGCGGGCGTCGTCTGCACCTGGACTGGGAGTGGCGCCCACTGTTGTTGCTGCGGTGGTGGCGGCGTCACTACGCTTGGCCGCGTCGGCGTGGGCTTTAGAGGCGGTCGAGTGGCGACCAATGGTGGCGGAGGAAGAACTGCCTGCGGCTGACGCACGGCGACTGGCGCTGGCTGCTTGGGCGGGAGGGGTTTCTTCGAGGCTGGCTCCACTCGCGCCGACGGAGGCACAGAACGCTGAGGCTCAATCGCGATGTCAAACATTGCCAGCGACAGAGACGCCGGCGAGGGCAACTCCAACTCCGCTTCAATGCGGCGTGGCGCCTTAGTTTCCGTGGTCTTGACCGGCTTGCTCTTCGCCACCACAGGCGGCGTGACCACCACCACCACATCCGCATCTCCTCTCTCCTCAGCCGATTCCTCTGCCCCCACTGATCGCTTCCGCTTGCTGCTGGTGTTGGTTGCTTCGCTGTCCATCGCTGCACGTACCGCCGCCTGCAGCTGCTGCTTCGTGAGCACCAGCGGCGCCCGCGCGCTGTCGTCCAGCGCGCGCACCACACGCGCAACAATCGCATCCGCCAGTCCGTCCACAGTGCGCGTGAGCGTCTCCACCGCCGTCTCCATGCGCATCAACCGCGTCTCCATACTCGCCATCTCCATCGTCGCTTTCCCCCTGAATTTCCCTTTGGATTTCCCCCCAACAACAAAAGTATTGTGGGTTGCCTTTGTCGTCACGTTGTACTTCAACTTTGAAAGGCATATCTGTTAGGAACATCTCGCGTTTCTCAACTCAATATCCCCCATGAGGTACAAATCCAACATGGCTACATTCCATCCTGAACCGTCACTTCCCACACAATCCAAGAGCCACAGATCTCCTGTGAAAATGGAGCCGCCGTCCACGACGGAGCAGACCGCTGCAGCCACGAGCACCAGCGCCAGCGCATCACGCCGCTCAGGCTGGCTGGCCTTGTCGCTGGTGCTAGACTTCGCTGTGATGCTGACGATGGTGGCGCTGGACGTGCGCGACCTCTGGTACAAGACGCACTGGATCGGCCCCAGCGAGTCGTACTCGTTCTCGGCCGTGAACTCGCAGTCACTGCAGACCGATACGCCGTTCGCTGCCGCCATTAGTTTTGATCGCTCCATTGGCAGCGACGTATTTCTGCCGCGGCGCTCCGGCTGGAGCTCCTTTCTATCCAAGTGTGACGACGTGTACCCGATCGCCGACGGCTCCTTCTTCCTCCACGCGATGGGAATCAACTGCACGCTCGGCGCCACAGAATCCAGCGGCAGCGTGGTCGTCCCCAAGATCATCTTCACGTCCTCCGACCGTCCAGACGCCGTCGCGTGGGCAGCGTGCCGCCTACTGCGCAACGACCGCAAGCCCGTGATCTGCCGCTCGCCCGTCACGAAGAACATGGCGATGCGCTACAGCATGACCGAGTCCCAGGCGCAGATCCAGTTCCCGTCGCGAGACAGCGGCCAGTACAGGTTCCTGAACTTCAACTCCACGAGTCCTGCGGCGCTTCTGCCCGAGTCCAACGCAGAGAGCGAGCTGCTGGAGCTGCTGGGCGTGATCTCGCGCACCGGCGCGTCGCTCAGCCGCGCGACCTGTGTAGAAGGCTTTGTTTACGACGGCCCTGGCCACTATGCGTCCACGATCTACGGCTGCGGCAGTGCCACACACTTTGAGAGCGCGTTCGCTGGCCATTTCGCCACGGATTTGGCCAGTCTTCTCCAGAACAAAGCCTGGCTCACAGGCGACATGCTGCAGCTCATGGGCATGGCGTTTCTCATCCGCCAGAACTCGTGGTCCATCTTCCGCGCGTCCGAGCCAGCGGACAGTCCGCTCACGCTCGAGCACATGACGCTGGTCAACTTCTCGTCCTCGGGGATGCTCTACACGTTCACCGTCGCGATCGATCTGTTGCTTCTCGTCGTGAACCTGGTCAGCAGCCTCGAGATCGCGCAGCTCGTGCTCTGGCCATTGCTACTCGAGGCCTGGGCCCGCAAGCCGGAAGAGCGACGCGTTGGCACGACCCAAGCGCCGTTCGCCTTTGAAGACTACCGCGCCATCCTCACATGTCCGCTGTTCCGCAGCACGCCGCTCGCGCTGCTCATGCTCGTGTCGCAGTCGTTTTCCTGGATGCTCGTGCTGCCCAACTCGGTCATCTGGACCTGGACCGAGTCCATCCAGGGCAAGATCCAGGCCTACTTGTCCACACTGCGGATCTGGGTCGTGCCACTCATCCTCGTCAACACGGGCTGGAACGTGGTCGTGTATTTCTCCGAGCAGCTCGCGTTCGCTGTGACCTCCCGCGCATACGTCACCGTGCTGGAGGTGCTCTGCATCACATCCATCGTGGCCTACGCCAAGCGTGCGAGCGTGTTTGCTATTGGAAGCGTCAAGTACGGACTCGATTTGCAACGCAATGCCGACTTCTTGTCGTTTGAAAAAGCCGGCCTCACAGCGTTCGGCAATGGATTCCCAGACACGCTCGAGGCCCAGCAGACCACGTTGGACGACGTTCTGTGGACCATCTACGGCCCGCTGATGTCCATCCTCGCGTGGAGTATCGTCGGCATCGCGCTGCGGATGGTGCTTCGCTACGTGTACTACGCGTGGTGGCATCGCGTTCCCACGGCCATCAACAGATCGGGCTCCACCAGAGCAGTTCGGCCCAGCGACGCGAGTATGGCCCCGGGAGGAGCGTCGTCTCAGGCTCCATGCTACAAGCGGCTACCTATTGAGACACTGCTCAACCTCCCCATTCGAGCGCGCAGTTTGATCCGCAATTCGTTCTACATGGAGACCAGCGTCAAGCACAAGAGCTTTCTCCGGCCGTCGTGCTATGTGGAGCACGGCATCGTCATGGAGCACCACAAGCTACGTACGCGCCACGGTTTTTTCGGCACGATCCGATACTCCGCAGATGCAGAGCTCCACGCGATGCCGTCGCAGCAGCCAAATCAAGACAAGGTATACGACCCCAACGAACCAGTTCCATTCAACAGCAGCGTCAGCGTGCGGGAGGCCGCAGCGACTGGGACAGAGATACACAAACGCAAACGCGTGCTCACGCCGCTACGATGACCACTACGTTTTGTTGTCGGCTCGCGGAGACTGGTGGGGCGACTTCTTTGGATGGCTGGGATTAGCGGCGGCATCAGGTTCCCCGCCGTGGCCGAAGTGCGGCTGCAAGTGGCGTTGGTCAAAGTCGCTCCACGCATCTCGGATCCACGAAGCTTCTTGCTCACTTCCTGGCGAAAGCACGAGCGGCGTGTGTTCCTGCTCGTGGGAATGGCGCGCGTGCATGTGAGCTTGACACGTATCTGCGAGTCCAAGACAGCGCACGAGCGGGCCCATCACAAGGGTGAACAGCTATACAAATCGACCGTCAGTTCCAAGAGAAGGCCCACTACAAACCGAGACCCACTCACGATGGTGGTGGAAAACACGATGAAGAGCGTGGCGCTGCGGATGATCGCTGAATGGTCTTCGCTGCCTTCGCGTGCGTGGACATTGAGCGACAGGCCGAAGGCGATGGCGCCTCGCAGTCCCGACAGCCAGATCACGAGCATGTACTGGACCGGGATCGGATGCACACGCCACAGCCCAGCAGCGTAGCACAGCGGAAACGTCGTGAGCGCACGCACAGCGAGACACACGGCGAAGCTCACGACGATGAAGCGCCACTCCCAGTCAAATGTATCGGAATCTGCACAAATACCAAAAATTTAGAATGAAAAATTCGAACCTCTATCCACTTGTGCATACAAAGAGAGGACCGACAGGCACAGAGACTGAGCCCGAGGTAGATGAAGATGAAGTTCTCGGCGAGAAACGCCATGGTCCGTAGCAGGTGCTTGAACGTCGTGGCGCTGGCGCGGGAGATGTTGTGGAGATGGTAGTGGCGGATAAACGCGCCGCTGAAAAACACCGTCAAGTGGCCGCTGAGGTGGAAAAACTCGCCCGCCAAGTAGGACGCGTACGCGAACAGCAACAGGATGGAGATCTCGTACGTCGGATGCTGCTTCAGTGCGTCGTCCGAGTTGCGCAGCAGATACGCCGACGAGTAGCCGACCAGCGCCGCTAGCAGCATCGATCCGGCGCCGATCCCTGTGAGCGAAGCCAGTATTTGGCAGCTGGTACTGAAGGAAATGTTCGTGTCTTCACGCAAAACCATCTCCTGGCAGAGATTGAAGATCGCCACCGCTGGTACACACACATAGATATACAGCAGTGAGCGGTTGAGATACTGACTCGTTAAAGAACACACGTACTGAAGGCGTTATTCAGCGAGCGCTCGCCAAACACAAGCTCCGGCAGCAGCGATGGCACGTGGCTCTTGCGAAGCACAAGTTGTGAGGCTATTGGATCTATCGCCGAGATCAATGAGCCGTACTGGAGAGCTTCGGCTGGACCCAAAGCCGTTGTGAGTAGCGGCGTGCGGCCGAGCCAGTAGAGCGCGAGGGCGATCGCGACAGTCGACAACACGGTGCCGACGATTCCAAGTAGGAAGCTGTCCCAGAAGTTGGCGAAGAAGCCGCGGTGCTTCATGGTGAAGCCAGCGTCGAGGATAATGGGAGGAAGCAGCCCAAAGAAAATGATCTGCGGGTCGATGCCCACGTCTTTGGCTCGCTAGGGGAGGCAACAAATCACTGAGGTGATTGATTCCCACAGCCAACATCAAAGAAGTACTGTAAATCAATCACGTACGTCTTTCGAGACCAGCGTCAGCAGCAAGCCCGACTAAAACGACCACAAATTAGCAGCGAATTGAAGGCGTTAGAAGGTAGTTAGGTTGGCAGTGACACGTACAAAGATACCGAGCACGATGGCCCAGGCGGCTGCCGATAGATACGGTACGCTCTTGCTGCAGTCGATGCGGTAGGCGATGCGTACGACCACCAGCTGCAGCAGCGCACACATGAGCAGCTCGCCGCCAATCAGATGCTGCCGCTCCACGGGCAGCTCCCCCTCAGGTAGGACTTCCGGCATGATCACTCGAGTGATTGATGGAGGATCAATTGCAGTGTGCTCTGTATTGCTGGGGACCTCAGTTTGACTTGTGGCAGTTGAGTGGGGGAAGCCTCACGCATGGTCCCAGCGATTGTCTCCATTTGCCTGTGGAGATTGATTGATTTTCAAAATTTAGGTCAGCTCTGTGATATTACCAGAGTGATGGTCATGCAGAATCAGAGGGACCAAGTGTGGCGGTCGTCTCTACCAGTTTTACACCACAGCAGGAATCCCATCCAAATTTTATACGTGACAGATATTCTCACTCAAACTAAGCAAATACAATACTATAAATTCACCAAAATATGATACCCCACGATTCTTGCTGAGTACTAATCTTCACTGTTGTAGGGATAATAATGTACCGACAAGGCGGTCTCACTTCCTTCCAGCACATCAACGTCCCCCGCCTCTCCAGTCGCGGTCCCTCCATCCCTTCAGCGTCGCCACCTCAGCGTGCTTGCTCTTCCTCTTGCCGCCATTATGGACGCCGACGCCGACACGGAGAAGCGCTGGGCGGGTGGCGAGCTGCTGGCCTGCGCCGTCGTGCAACTCGCGCTCGTGCACGTGGCCTACCGCATCGACCGCGTCAACAGCGCGCCGCTGCTGTCCACGTCCTCGTGGGCCATCATCCTCGGCATCCTCTGCGGCGCGCTGCTCTCGTTTGTGTCTGAGAAGCGCGTGCTCAGCGCCGGGCTGGACCCAGAGATCCTGTTCTTCGGCCTGCTGCCGCCCATCATCCTCGAGGCCGGCTTCAACACGCAGCGCAAGGGCTTCTTCTCCAACTTCTGGGCCATTCTGCTGCTGGCGATCGTGGGTACGCTCATCGCGACCTTCGTCACGGGCGGTTTGCTCATCTGGATGGGCCAGCGCGGCTGGATCACGCCCTTCACGGACGCTGAGGCGTTCCTGTACGGCTCACTCATCTCGGCCATCGATCCTGTGGCCACGCTGCTCGTGTTCAAGAAATGCAAGGCCCCACCGCTGCTGTTCAACCTCGTGTTTGGTGAGAGCGTGCTCAACGACGCTGTCGCGATCGTGATCTTCACGCTGTTCCAGAACTTCGTCTCCAGCGGCAACAGTGAAGTCACAGTCTCCACCGGACTCGCCATGGTCTCGAGTCTCGCCACTATCGGTATTGGCTCCGTCGTGCTGGCTGCCGCTGTGTGCCTCACCTCAGCGTACGTGCTGTACAATTCGGATCCAGCTCTGCGTGACCACCCGACCTACGAGATCTCGATCATCATGCTGTCCGCCTACGCGAGCTACGTGGCGGCAGACCTGTGCAACCTCAGCGGGCTGCTGGCTGTGTTTTTCAGCGGCGTGTTCATCCGCCACTACCACATGTACAACATCTCGCCCGTGAGCGCCTCCGCCTTCGAGCACTTGCTGTCCACGATCGCATTCCTGGCTGAAAACTTCATCTACCTCTACCTCGGCATCAGCGTCATCGCGTACCGCAGCTCGTTTGTCTGGGACTGGGGCTTTGCCTTCGGTAGTCTCGGTGTATTATTTCTCGCGCGTGCACTCAACACATTCCCGCTGTGTGCCGCGGCCAACTTTTTCCGTGCGTCCGAGCACCGCATCCCAGCCAAGTACATGGTCGTGATCTGGTTCTCGGGTCTGCGTGGGGCCATCGCGTTCGCTCTCGCGCTCAATATCAAGTCCTCGAACGACGAGCACACAGCGATCCTCAAGAGCTCGACGCTGTTCACTGTGATCTTCACCACCGTGTTTCTCAGCGCCGGCACAGGGCCACTGCTGCGACTGCTGGGACTAAACAACACTGAGGACGAAGGCGAAAGTCTCCACGCTCAGTCCGCTCGCTCGATGTCAATCAGATCCGAGTATAGCTCCATCCCAGCGAGTCCCATGGGCGCGGAGAGACTGCCGCTGCTGTCCAGCAGCCACGCCGACAGCCAGAGCCGCCGCACGAGCCAGAGCGGAGTCCATCGATCGTGGGTCGGACTGGACGAGACGTACCTCAAGCCGCTGTTCGGCGGCAACCCACGGCCACGCACGGACTCGACAATCTCCATGTAATACCACGTCGTTGGTGTGTCTTGATCTGAGTGTGTGGGTCCGTATTTTTAGGTGTGCGAGTGAGTGGGTTGGTGAACAACACAAGTGACCGCCGCCAAGTAGATCGACACGCCACGGAACAGCGCGGGATGGAAGGCATCGAGCCCCTGGGCTTCGACGACAGAGAGGTGACGCTGCCGGACGTCGTGTGGGGCTGGCATGATGCGTCCACGCCGCCAGCTACAACCAGCGGCCCACAAGAGACGTCCGTGTTGGAGCTGCTGGGTCGTGGTGGTGGTCTCGTGCTGCCCGTCGTGAGCCAGCCGCCGTCGCCCAGCCGGGACGCTGCAGACAGCCCGACGCGACGGAAGCGGTCCTCCGTGTCCTCGTTCTTCAGCGGCTTGAAAGGCAGCATGAACAGTATGAACACAGCGTCTTCTGCGTCGCACCCAGACCAGGCCCCGCCCATTCTGGCGGCTCTCGAGTCCGTCTCCACGTCCTACAAGCGTCCAGAAGACAGCGTCTCGCCGTCCTCCTCTGCGTCTCCGCCCAAGCACGCACTGGTCCCTCTGTGCATGGCCCGCGACGTGGCCACGTTCCGCTTCGGCGTGGAGAGAGACGCGTCTCCGGTGCAGGGATCTCCCTCTCCATCTCCACCCAAGCATTCTCCGGATAATGGCAGTGGCGTCCGGACGCGGCACCGCCTCCACTCGGTCTCTGGATCCATCTCGCCTCTGGATCTCCGGATGGATCCAGTGGCGTCGTCGTCTCCGGACGCGCCGACGAAAAGCCCCACGCGCCATCGGCGGCCCACGAAGACCACGATCCAGAGACAGACTCTACTAGCAGCAGTCGTCCAGTCCACAACGGCGACGACCGCGTCCGCAGCCAGTAACTACAGCTGCGCGGACGACCACCACGAGGATTCTCTGGATCTGGATCCAGAGACCTCTCACGTTGACGTCCGAATGCATTTACACTCTCTCGCGGCCCCGCCGGACGCCAGCAGCGTCCAAACAATCGATCCGGATCCAGAGTTCGCACATCCAGAGAGCCTCACGTGTAAATCACCACGCAACCTCCCGCCGCTCGCGTCGTCGCCCGGCAAACCACCCAGCACTACTACCAATAGTACCGGTAGTAGTAATACTTCTACTCACGCGTCGCCACGTAAGCTGCGGCACTCACTATCAGCGAAGGACGTTACGGACCTCAACGGGACGACACCAGCGGACGCTTTGCCCGTGTGTGCGGCGTGCGGCAAGCGTGTGTACCCGAGCAACGTGTCGCTGGCGCTGGACGCGCTGCACGTGGTCCACCGCGCGTGCTTCCGCTGCGTGAGCTGCCAGGAGCCGCTGACGCCCGCCAACTTCCACCGCATCTCCACGCCCAGCGACGGCGCGCGCTTCGTGTGCACCACGCACTACGTGGAACGGCTGGACGCCAAGCAGAGCGGCGAGTATCTCCATACTGTCCCACCGCGGTACGGATGTTGACCCATTTCGCATTGGAATACTACGTGATTTTGGATGAGCCAACGCCCCCTAATAATTATTGCATCCATCATTGGTCCAACTGATGGCGCATCAAAGTGACGTCCGCACCCGACTCAGTGGTCCAATTGGACCAACGGGCAGACGAGCGGCGGGACTTTGCTGTCGCAGAAGAGGCGCGGCGATGTGCGCGTGGTGGATGACTCCGCGCGGACAGAAACAGGGTCACCGTGGAAACGAGCCATAGTGGGACGCGCGCGGTACCTCACAAGCATACTGAAGCCAAGTGGTTTCAGCGCGGCATCCACGACCCTGGTCCTGATGAGGTTTCACGGCCCTTGTCCCTGTCTGTCTGAAAGCCGTCCAGAGGAAAAGGCTGGATCAAAGGTTGATCGGGACATATCAAAGTGTGAAAGCCAGGCCATAACCTGTAGAACTTTAACTCGGCTAGGAGTGAGAGCTCATGCGTAGGGGGGGGGTAGGGAACCCCCCGGAGCATGCTCTCTCACGACCCGCGCTGTCCTGAATTCATAATCTTCATGACGATAGCCCCGTAGCGAAGCGGAGGGTGCTATCTCGCGAGCGCTCTAGCGCAGCGCAGCGGAGCGGGCGCGAGTGCTACGCGCGGAGCGATAGCTCCGCCACACCCCCATGACCGTATAAGGGTTAGGGTTGGTACAGAGCCAGGGCACTTTCTCTGATTTAGCCGTACTTTTTTATATGTCTCGCGATTTCTTTGATTTCGAACCAAACCTCTTTGATAAAAAACCCCGCTCAGCCGTCCATGTCTCCGAAGCGAATGTCGGGGCGTTTGGTTCCCTTAGCTTCCTTTACGGTAAGC
>JAADXI010000551.1:0-19043 GCA_023337615.1 Pythium brachiatum | reverse complement strand
CTGGCGCTGTTGGAGAAGCTGTGCAAGTGGCAGATCCCAATGAAATCGAGATCGATCTGGACGATGAAGAGGAAGACGCCGAGGCTGTGGAGCAGTGATTGATGAGCCACGAGAGGAGGCGGCAGAGGACCCCAACGAGATCGAGTTAGAGAACTAGACGTGAGTACCTATAGCGAAAGATACGACGTCCAATTGATTGACTCGCGTCTGTTTCTAGATGTTTTGGTATCACCTTTCACGCTGTGTGCTTGAAATAGCTGGTGACGGTACAGGTTCAAGCCAACAAACCTTAGCTGCGAGTGCGTGGATTGCAAGTAAACGCTCACAACCATGAAACTGGTGTGTGCGCTTTCGTGCGTGGCGCTGCTCTGGGCTCCTAATGGGGCGGACGCAGCCATCAAGCGCATTCTCCACCTCTCGGACGTCCACTTGAACCTCTCCGCTAGCCTCGACCCGGTCGAGTCTGCTCGAATCCCAATCAAATACCTGTTCGACTCGCCCATTAGCTTGCTGGAGTCGGCACTCGCGTACGCGTCCCGCGTGGTCCCGACTCCAGATGTGCTGCTGTACACTGGAGACCACGTCTCCCACAGCCGCGACCATTCCAGCGAGTATGTCCGCACTGTCCTGGAGGTGAATGTGCAGATGATCGAGAAGTTCTTCCCGTCGCCGAAGACGCTGCGAGTCACAACGATCGTCGGCAATTCAGACAGTAGTAAGTCATGCACAATGTGTGGTGAGCTGTGGGAACGAGCAACCTAACCTACTGGATATATGATACAGATCCAGGATACTACATGGACGTGGACACTGATACAAAGAAGCCAGCAAGCGTAGCGAATCCGACGCTGGCACAAATCGCCGCAGCATGGAGTGAGTCAGTCCCCACTGACAAGCTAGAGGTGTTCAAGCAGCGCGGCTTTCTGACGTACGAACTCGACCACAAGCTGACCATTGTCACGCTCAGCACTGTGCAGTACTCTGTACGTCACAACAGCTAGGCCTCGCACTGTAGTACGGCAGCACAGACTGACAGTTTCTGTGGGTTTAATGGCCAGGCAAAGCACTTGCCGTCCACGTCGTCGATGGAAGATCCGCTCGGCCAGTTCGCGTGGCTCAATGCTACGCTCCAGCAACTGCGTGACGACGCCAAATACGCGTACATTGCCGGCCATATTCCTCCGATTATCGACTCGAACATGACGCTGCCGATGTGGCAGGAGCACTACATCCGCAAGTACCAGGCGATCGTGGGTAGCTACCCAGACGTCGTGAAAGCCCAGTTCTTTGGCCACGTCCACAGTGTCGAGTTTCGCATCCCATTGGACTCGTCCACAGCCTCAGGCCAGCTAGAGGCGCCGTTGTTTGTGAGCGGATCTATCTCGCCTCTGTTCAGTAACAACCCGTCGTTCATGGTGTGGGAGTTTGACAACGAGACGTACGACCTGGCCGACTACGTCGTCTACAGCACTGCTAACCTCTCGGCCACGACGCCGCTCGTGTGGAAGCCGTTGTTTCGAGCCAGCGAAGTCTACAAGACCGCGTTACTATCCACTGCTTCTTTGAAGGATCTACGCGCTCGCATGCGAACGAACAAGGCGTTGTTCGACGCGTACTACTGGAACCTCAAGGCCCAGGCCCACAATCTGCCAGCGTGTGAGAGCTTCGCGTGTCGCGCTCGCTTCCAGTGCTCGCTGACGTGGTGGCCGACTCGCAAAGACTTTGTATCGTGCGTTGACGCCATGCAGGGCCATTGGCTGGACTCGCAACTGCCTCCTTCCCACGCACTGCTGGGTGTCGTCGCTGCACTGTGTGCGTACTCGCTGGTGTGTGCTGCTGGCTTCACGTTCAAGCGGCTACGGAGGTCAGGACGCGTCTCCCACCCGACTAGGAGCCTGCTGAAGATGATGGCTCATGTGATTCCTGAAGGAGAGAAGCAGCAGCTCACAAGCACGTAGATACAGTGCGTTTCAATCTTCATTTCAACATGGCTACAGATATCCTCGCAGTGTAGCCATTTGGACAGTATACCTCAGGTATATACTATTTATCCGGATTTGATTTGGGTTATCCGGACGTGTCTTCTGGCGCGAAAAGGTCTTCGCAGGCAAAGGAAGTCATGAAGAGCTGGGTGCGTAGCGCGGCGCGCCAGGCACGCGCCGGTGGCAGCAACGGCCCGCCGCTCGTGTATGCGGTCAACACACAGAGGCTGTAAGCAGTGATCAGCGTTGTTTGCGGTGAGATTGGGTGAATATTGACGGAGTTGGTGTCGTTATGATGGCGTTATAACCAGGGATGCGGCCTTACAAAAGGAATTCGTGGAGCTCGACTGCGACGAAGAGACCCAGGAGTTCCTGGAGGTTCGTATCCAACACGTTGAGGGCTTCTCTATGTAGCTCAGCGCTGATTGCGGTGTATTGTAGACGTGCAATGGTGGCAGTATCTTGGAGGCCATGGCCTCGTCCGTGCTTGGCATGTTTTACTCGCTCACGGACACCAACGGCATGATCGGACGTACGCAACCCGCTCCTCATTTGCTACCAGCTACCTCTGGTACTAACGCTATGCTTGGCTGGATATTAGGTGGTCAAATGTTCGTGCTCTCGAAGGCGCAGATCCAGAAACTCCTCCATCGCGACGAGCGCATTGGCGGCACGTTGCTGGACATTGGCGCAGGTGACGGCAACGTCACGGCGTCGATTGCGGCGCTTGTGGACTCTGTACGAAGCACAGAAGTGTCGCCGCCGATGGTAAAGAACCTGAACAAAATGGGATTTAACGCTGTGGAGACCTGCGACCTGGACATCCCGCACGTCCTCGAAGGAGCGCCGTACAACATCATCAGGTATGTGGTTCCCACTCTACGGAGCGAGCGATACTGATGAAGCCATAGCTGACGGCAATGATGATCAGCCTCATGAACGTCTTGGATCGCGCGGACAAGCCGCTCACGATGCTCAAGCAGATCCGAAGCATGCTGCATCCTGAAAACGTACGTGGGAACCTGCAGACTGAGGCCGTCAGCACCACCCACTGATCGTAATTTCCATTGGTGGGCAGGGCTTGTTCCTCCTTGCAGTAGTGCTTCCGTTCTACGCATTCGTAGAAGTCGGCACTCGTCGCATGCCGCCGTCCGAGATCCTGCCCATGAACGGCGGGCTGAGTATTGAAGGCGCGTCGTTTGAAGAAGCGGCGTCCACGCTGCTTAACAACGTGCTCATTCCCGCGGGCTTCAAGCTGCTGCGCTTCAGCCGCGTGCCGTATCTGTGTCGTGGCGACATGCACCAGCCTTACTACGTGCTCACAGACGCCATCTTCGTGCTGCAAGTGGGCCAGGATGCTGTCGTAGAGGACGCCAACTAGCAATCCACACTGAGTGACGACCATGGAGGATGTGCAGCCATGTGACAAGGAGCTGATAAGTGCGTGTCGCGAACTGCGAACCTAGTACAAAGTGGCTTTCTCTGAGTTCTTTCTGCTGAGTGAAACCGTTAGGTGCGGTCCGGATCTCTCCGTCTGGGTTGATTGCACGGGTTCTTTTCTCTTTCGATTGGTCGAAATAATGTATTTCATGCGACCACATGTCTAGATCAGGGTTGGGGTTTTTCTGAATAACTTGGATTTTGTATGGTAGTCACTGGAGCGAAAGGGTCGGGAACGCGGTCCAAAAAATCCAGCTGGGCAAAGCAGCAGCTTTTCCGCGGCACGGAGCATTTTCAGGGAGAGAACGAAATTCGGTAAATTACTCAGGTCACAGAAAGCGAAAGAAACCGAGCATTCGCGTGAAAAATATTGAAAAATTGCAATTTTTTGTTTCTGCACGCCGTGCACTTTGCATCATTCCGAGTTTTGCTCTTTTGTTGGCGGATTGTGTTGGTGTTGGCATTTTGTTGGATGTCAATATTGACCCGCTCGGTTGCATACTGTACGTTAGATTAGACTTTCTCCCCAGCAGCAGTAGCTCCATAGATACTATTTACATTCATAGAGACGACAAGAATGACGCAGTTCTCGACACTTGACTCGGATGATACCATGGCGGTGGTGGACGCAATGGCGCTCGCAAGCACGGACCTCAAGAGCTGCGCGGATGGCGTGACGGTGGCGTCACCCGAGACGGAATTGGAAGAAGACGAACACACGCTTCAACCGGAAGGCAACCAGACTGCGAATGAGACCGAGAGCATGGACACGACTGCGGACGTTGCAACAGAGGAGACGCGCAAGGAGAAGAAGCGCGTGGCGTTCACGACCGCCGACGTCGTGGAGTTTGAGCCGACGGTGTGGACAGCGACGATCTCGTCGGATGGCGTGCCGGTGCGTATTCGTTTGAGACTTATGCGGCGGTTTGGATGAGGAAACTGACGCGATTTGTGTGGTCGGATGCAGGTCGGACTGTCCAGCAATGTGCGCCGCCGCTCGCGCCGACGACTGGACTCCTTGGAGGGCGAGCGACTGTTATAGTGAGTCCATCCGCCATGCGATTGGCTACGTGGGAGACGTCTAACGAAGAGCTCTTTTCTATCTCGAATTGCAGCCGCGTGAACCGCCAGGAGTACATGGAGCACGGGTACCTGGAACCTGAAGAGCGCGTGGACATGCTGGAGGCCGCCGGCCACTCGAGCGCGATCATGAGCCACGTCGAGCGAGAGACTGTGCGCCTGAATCGCGAGCGGTGGGAATCGAACGAGTACGACTTGCTGTATCAGTTTGGTCTCGGCGAGGTGGCGATCATGGACCTGGACGAAGAGGACGAGCTGTTGCTGTCGCAAGGCACGATCGGCGGCTACCACAATAACCAGGAGGAGGACCTGGTCCAAGACGAGCTCGAAGACGACGAGATGCTGGAAGCGGAGGACGAAGAAGGCAACCCGGCCGAGTATTATTACTACGGCAACCGCGCAGCCAGCAACCAGTCCGACGCCGAAGTCCGCTTCGCCATGGAGGAGATCGACTCGTACGACACGCGCAAGTATGAAGAGGTGTGTTAAAACTAGACCCATAGACGCCAAATAGAATAGCTACGAACGCAGGGACTGACTCGTGTTGTTCTTGGTGTTGTAGTGGGCGTGGGACTACACGACGGACTGCATTCTCGGCGACGACGACGAACAGCAGCTGGACAAAGACGCGTTCGATCTGCCCAGTCTCGACTTTGGCCTGCCCGAGATGTCCTCCTCACCAACGGATATCTCGTCGCCTGGCGAGTGTTTGATCGTGTCGTGCGGCAAGATCATCGGTTCGGGCTCGTCTTCATCTGCCGGCTCTTCATCTCCCAGTTCGAAGGCCGCGTCTCCTCTGTTCTTCGTATGAATGCCTCCTTCAGGATGGCGAAGGCTTCCGGAATTGGGATCGAAGCCAGGGTCGCCTCCAATGATTTCGTGGGTCGTGTAGTTTTACTTTTTTTTTCTTTTTGTACTCCAACGCAGTACCAGTAGCCATGATACCTCCCAGGTGAAGGAGGATCGACTAAAAACTGTAATCGCTATGAACTTGAACGGGACGGTGGCTGCATGCTGATCATTCTGAGCTTCATGTTCGTGTGGAGCTCCTCGTGAAAAGCTCATGTCGCTCGTTACTGACATTGAGATGTCACTATTGTGAGTTAGACCACCTCGCGGAAGGTTTTTCACTGCGAAAATGGCGAAGACCGGCAAGAGATCAAGCGCTACGGGCGCGCGACGACCTGCAACAACGGGAGACGTGCACGGATCAACTACAGATGTATCTGAGTCCGTAGCCTCACGAGAAAGCGGCATTGGAAAGCCTGGAGACGTGGCGTCATCACCACGCAAGCGCTTGTCCTCGAACTCGGGGCCATCGCCGCTCTCCTTCCAGGAGCTACAGCGGCTGAATGCGATGAAGATGGAGATCTTTGGCTTTGCTGGCTGGCTCGCATCGACGCTATTTTATGGTACGTAGAAGCACTATTAAGGTGGACTCACTATGTCTAATGGGCGCCGTATCTGGGCACTGTAGTGTTGTTCCTCATGTGGGCGTATCTTCCGGACGCGACGTTGCGGTCGTACGGCCTCACGTACTTGCCATCCAAGCACTGGGCTGTGGCCGTACCCGCCATGATCGTGATGAGTTACCTGTTCTCCATCGTGCTCTACAAGGCCATCAACATGAAGTGGACGCCGACACTCGACTCCTACGCGACTGTGTGTGGTACGTACATCCGCAGACTCCTCCATTCCGCTGTCAATGCCACTAACACTTCCGATTTGATGTGCACGTAGATGTTCACTCCGTGTTCCTAGATGGCGACGCCATTGACGCACACGCAGAGGCTGAGACGCCGCCAATGGCCGACATCCCGCTCACCCAAGTCAACAGCTACCTCTTCTCCTAGCAGCCTTGCTACACATCCTGCAAAACGACTACTACGTACCGGTAACTTAGCTATCCATTGCCGAGTCTGTTGTGTGTTGTTTTTGATCGGCGTTGATACTGCGAAGTTTTGTTTATCGTTGCTATCGGATGCGCTAGCCTACTCTTACAATCCCATCGCGTATCGCATGATCTGGTTCTTGAGCGGCTCGACAGCGTTGAGGGTACCCATGCCGACGTTGCGCGCGACGCCCACAGCGTCAGGCGTAGGACCGAACAGACGCTTGAAGCCGTCCATGGCGAGCGCCATCGAGATGTTGGCGCGCTTGCGGTCGTCCTCGTACTGGGACAAAAAGTATTTGTTGGACAAGTTCTCGCCGCTCTTGACACCGTCGACGAGCAGCGTCGCGAGCGCGTTCACGTCCGCCAGGCCCAGGTTCAGGCCCTGGCCGGCAAGCGGGTGGATCGTGTGGGCCGAGTCACCCACGAGAGCGACACCTGGCTTCACGTACGACACGGCGTGCTTGAGCTTTAGTGGGAACGCAAAGCGACGGCCGATGAGCTCGACTGGCTTTGGTGGCGACACGAATGGGTCCGTGAGCGCAGCGGCAGCCATGACCGTGTTGACGGCGTGGTTCACGCCCTTGACCAGCTCCGTGAGCACTGGCAGACCTGGGAACTCTGGTGGCACAGGCGTCGACGATGGCGCGAAGAGCGCTTCGTTCAGGCGCTCCACAAACTCCTCTGGGCTCAGCGCCGTCAGCTCCTCCGCCATTTCCTGCGTGCATGACCAGACGATCGAGCTGTAGCCGTCGCGCATCGGTAGCACCGCCAGTGGGCCCGTTGGGAAGAAACGCTGCCACGCCGTGGTGTTGGCAACGTCGGTCTTGATGGTCGCGACGACCGCCTGCTGGTCGTAGTCCCAGCCCCACGTGCCGAGCGCCGTCAGCGTGCGGATGACCGAGTTGGCACCGTCCGCGGCAACGACAAGGTCAGCGTTCAGGCGCGTACCGTCCTCAAGCGTGACCTCCGAGAGCAGCGAGATATCGGTCTGGCGACGGAAGTGCTTGACCTTGGCTGGGCAGAAAAGCTTGAGCGGCTCTGGGTCCGACGCGTCCGCCACGAGCTCGTTCATACGATCGTGGAGCGCACGCACCAGCACCTTGCTCTCCACGACGTGGCCGAGGTTCTCTCGGCCAGCCTTCTTGGCGTCGAAGCGGATGAAGCCATCGCCCATGGCGTCCCACACCTGCATGTCCTGGAACGAGGCCTTGTGGGTCGCGGGCATCTTGTCCCAGACCTTGGCGCTCTCGAACAGCGCGCGCGACGCTGGCGTGATCGTGAACACACGAAGATCCGGCGAGTCCTCCTCGACTGGACCAGCAGGCGCTGGCGCCGCGGTCTCGATCACCGCCACCTTCTTGCCCTTGAACACTGGGTTGGACTTGAGCTGGCACGCGAGCGCCGAGCCGACAATGCCGCCGCCAACGATCACCACGTCGAAACGCTGAGCCTCTTGCACGGCCGACGACGCAGCCGCCGCCGACGCGAAGCGCTTGGACAGCGCCGCCGATGGCTTCACCATCTTTATCTGCTGGGCCGCAGCCACGCGCGCCACCGAACGGAACACCATTTCTGCTGAGCTGTCTGTCTTGAGGGCTCCGGAAGATTGTTTGGCTCGGCCACAGAGCAATGCGCTGATTGGCACGGCCACACAAAATGCGGGCCATGGAGAGCCAAGCGTACTGTACGATACCTTAGAAAGTACGACATGGTTCGTCTAAGTTCGATTGGTAGAAAATTCGAACTTAAGAGAAGATGGCTACATTTGGCCAGAAAGGCAACAGTGAAGTGAGTGGCAAATGCGTTCGATGGAATGGAATCGAGGGAATACAAAATCACGGTGGCTATCTATGGCTACGGGGTGGTGGCGAAGTGCTGCAGCGACTTGGTGATGAGGTCAGCTTGCAAGTGTTCGCCTGCCTGGCGGTACCATGTCTTGGCGCGATCCTGGAGTTCCTGGAGTTCTTCAGGGTGGTCTCGCGTGTAATACTGGATAATGCGTGGGAGGTCGCGCTTCCAATCGGTCACAAAGATGACTGGCGCGTTCTTCTGCTTCAAGAATCCGTGGACATCGACGTTTGGTCGGCATTTCCACGTCGTTGGGTAGGACGGATGGTAGAAGTGGCCGGGTTCGTAGCTCGTGTCATCGCGCGGCATGTCTTCAATGATCGGGATCGACCCGGCGGAGAGCGCTTCCCAGATACGGTACTGCTCGGGGTTCTTGCCAAATGGACACAGCGTGAAGATCGACTGTTTCAGGTTCTCCACATACGCATTCGGCGCCGAGGAGAGCAGCCATCGCAGATTCAGTCCGAGTAAAGTGTCGACCTTCTGAAGAATCTTGAATGCAATGTCGTTGTGCTCGATGACGCAGTCGAGTCCAGTATCTGCGATCGAGTCACACACCTTCAGAGCTCCGATCATGGCCTGAATGCGCGTTGGCTTTTCGACCGTCCAGCTCACCATCAGATTCAGCAAGTGCTTGCGGTCGGCCACCTCTGGGATGTGCGTCTCGTGCGTGTTCACAGGAAAGCCATGTTCAAAGCTCGGCCCCAGTGGAAGCACGGAGAAGCGCTCTCGGTCGACAATAGAGCAATCACCGTACGGAAACATACCAAACTTGATCTTGGGGTTGGTCGTGAAGCCGGACGCGTTCCGGTTGTTGCAATCCTCTTTCGATAACGCGATGTACGCCAGCTTGGTTTCACTTGGCAGGGAATCCGCCAGTTGAAGAGCGGTGGACATCCCTTGTACGATTGCGAAAATGTTGCTTCCAACATCGAGACGATCCAATTCCTCTTGAGTCTTCACGAGCTGGTACTGCAGGCCCGCGTCGGCAACAACTCGCTGCCATGAGGAAGTAACTTGAACCTTGTCGCTGAATCCCGAGCCCAGAATGCTTTGCCACAGGTACGGGAACATGGTCAAATCGTCGAGTGGGACAACACGCGAGTACTGTGGCAGATCTGGCTGCTTGAACACTGGTCGCTTGGTTTGGTCGTCTCTGTTATCGGAAGATTTGAGAGCGAGATGTGCTTGGGCTTCTGTCACCTCAATAACACCGTTTGAGCCGTAGGGTACGACGTACACAATCGTCCGCTCGAGCGCTGCTTCATCATATTTCGAGATTGCGGTATCAACTGTGAGAAGTGAAGAATCTGGTCGAATCTCCTTTGTAGCGACGCACGACTTGAGAATAGCTGTCGGAAGCGAGACGCTCTCGCCGTAGACGCGCAGCCCCGTGCCTTGCAGCGAGTACCACTGGTACGGCTGCTGAACCCACGATCCCGTGCGCATGAACAGCACCGTCGAGTTTACGCCCACCACCACCAGCATCACGAGCAGCGACGCCCACAGTGACCGCTGTCCAAAGTGCTTCCACAGTCGCGGCCGATGGAGTCCGGCGCGCACAACCAGCCAACACCACAGCGGCATCGCCGCGTCGTCATACTTCGCCAGCGGCCACGACGCGCGCATCTTGGACATGTCGCTCTTGCTGTCGTCGTCCACGATCTCCACGCGGATCTGGCGCTGCGCATTGGCCAGCCACAGTAGCCGCACCACGACTTGGCACACAAAGCACGCCAGCGCGACGAGCGCTAGCGTCGCTAGCGACGGATACAGCTGCAGCTCATCGTGGATCCACATTGCTGCAGCGCGTGGTCTGTTGTTGGTAAATGGCTGGTGAAGGAAACCAACGGAGCAGCGGCGCGCATCACACCAAGAGATCAACGGATCTCCTCTCGCCAAAAGTCTCGTGACGCTTGGTGAAGAGGCACGAGGAAACGTACAGAGTGCAGGTCATTGGCACAAGACCATCACTCTTCCTCAAGTTAAGCGATCAGCGAGGAATGTTCGGTCGCCATTTTGCAAAGATCGTCATCAATCTTCGAGCAGATGATTGGGTGAAAATGACTTTACACACCTATCCGCAGTCACATGGTCACTATGAAGAAGTGGCACTACACTTCTGCTGTTTGAATGCGATTCTGGCGCGGAACTCGGGAGAAACACGATGATCAAAATGAAAATGGCGAATGGAAGAAGTTCCCTCGACGTGTATTCGCGTCGTTGAGGCGTCTACGGACGTGAATGAAGCATGGAAAACTGTCAAGTGGTTATCCACTACTTCAGTAGAAGTACATGACAGAGTCGAAGACGCGAAAAGAAACGCTGTGGTGAAGCCGAGAAGTGAGGAAATCCGAGAAGAAATCGTGCGACGAGTTCGCCACGTGCTGCGTCTGCATGGGAATCCAATCAGCGCTCGTGATCACAGAGGTCGGTGATCTGCAAGATGCCGTGGACGCGTGGATGTGGATGTGGTCGTATGTCAGCAGCGCTGCGCCACGTCCGGAACTCGATCGAGCCGCAACATGAGCATATCCAGCTGATGAGATTTGTCTACGTCAAACCTTCTGGCGCAGTTCGAACCGCAACGTTGGCGCATTCTCTTGGCTGCTGGTACGATGTCATCGCCGCTTCTTCACACAAGATCCTTATGAAGACACTGCTGTCTCTTTGTCGGTGTCTGTGGAGGGAGCTTCCCGTCTTTGGGTACAAGGACAACGAATGCAAGATGAAGTGCATGCTCCAGCGTGGACGCGCCTGGTGCTTATCCATCCACGATCGTGGGCACGAGGACGGAATCTTCGCCACGGTTCTTGCTGAACAACGTGGCGATGAAGCTGGTGGTGTGAACACCATAATGCACAGCAAGTTCGACTGTCAACACGTGAGGAAACGTGTCCAAAATTGGGAAGCGACTTCAAGATGTTTGGACGAAAGCACAGTGACGAATTCGAGCTCAAGTCAGCTCGGCGGTTTGGTTTCAACGCCTTCAGCCTCATCTACTACAAGATCCGAGAAGAAAACTCAGGTGGTTGATGTGCATACCAGCGCTGCGTTGGTGTTTCGAGTCTGCGTGGGAACGCACAGTGGCGTGTCGTGCGCGTAAATCTGCAGCTTCGGTGGAAGTACGTTGACCGGGATCGTGGATATATTGGTGGACTCGATGATCATCAGTTCCAGTGACCCAGTGGTTGCCAGCCTCCACAGATCGGCAGGCAGAGCTCTGAGCGCCTCGTTTCCGCGAACGTTGAGAGAGTGAAGACGCGGCCAGAATGCTCGTTCCGCTGACTGCAAGGCTGTGGGGATGGACGGAAACTCGACAAGCCCGACGTTCTCGATCGTGAGGCTGCGCAAGCCAGAATTCCAGAAGAGTGGAAGAGGAAATTCGGTGAGACCGCATCCCGAGCACTCGAATTGCTGCACGCGCGTCCAAATTGCTGGACTTGCTTTGAGTATTGCGGACGCATTTGTACCACCAACCATGTGAAGTGTTTCAAGTGTTGAAGGCCGGTCAAGACCCCAGAAGCTGCCATTTAAGGTGCTGTCGAATGTCGAGTGCCGGAATCCGACGAGCTGCAGCAGTGGAAACGTGTGGGCCGAGAGAGTCGCGCTCGTGCTCCAGCTTTTGATGTGGGTGTCGAGCGTGTACAGCCCGCGAAGACTGCGGAGAGTCGAGAAACTTTTCGGCACTTCGAGGTTCGTGCAGTTATGAATGCCCAAGAACACGAGCGAGTCGGCGTTAATCAGCTGAAACGCGCGTTGCATTTCCAGCTCAGTTCCTGTGATGCCCATTTTCGCGCAGTCGAGAAGCCACACGGAACATGCGACGTCCATGTTGAGCCACGGTGTAAGCGGGTACCGGCAATCCTCCGGCCACACTTTGAAGTCTCCATCAGGCGTAGAGTGGCGCATCGCTCCGGACGCGATGGCAACAACGACTGTGGTTAACCCACCAAACGTGAGGAGCCAGTGGAGCATTTTTGCCTTCTTTGGGAGCCGTCGGCGTGAACGCACGAGCATCGCAGTATGTGGGCCAATAACCTCGTTGACTATGGCGTTCAAGTCTCGAGGAATGGTCGCGCTTTTTCGTCGTGGTGCGGCAGTGCTGAAGGAATCGATGAGTCTCGAGTCGACGAGCAACTTTTTGAGATCTTGAAGACTGACCAGCGCGCTCACAAACGGAAACATTGAGACCAGAAATCCCCCGAATGTCAAGACGAGGACTTGCTCCACCTCACGCTGCGCGTTCTCGATCGACCCAACACCCTGAACTGCGTACATGTCGACTATCTCCACATCGCGGTCAGTGTTGAAGTACGGCCAGTACATCCACAACGGAAGCACACAACCCCACACGAAATCCAGAAAAAAGTCGACGAAGATGACCATGAACCTCCGTTGTTCCTTGTTCTTCGAGAAGAAGCGAGTCGAGATCGGATGGACGAGTGCGTTGAGTCCAATGATTGTCGTGATCGCGTAGTTGGCGTGCGGACGGCTGACGCGGCGGCTGATTTGATAGGCTTGGGTCGTTTGCAGAACCAACTCGATCGCTTCACGCAGCAGCAACGCACGCTCGAAGTGTTTTCCTTCAACGCCAAACGCAGCACACCAGAACTGGAATCTCATGTGCAGCAGGTTCACCTTCAGCCAGAGTCGTCGAAGCTGCGCGTCTTTCATGAGTCGAGATTTCATGAAACGGCGCCAACAGCCAAGGACGAGTGAAGAAGTGAGCAAGCTGGGTCGAGTGGACTGTGACGATCGCCGTCGTGTGACGCCGAATTCCGTGCGCCCACGCCAGATCGTCGCCAGCACCATGATGACCGACGAAAGGAAGAAGCAAGCTGCCAGGATCGCGTACGCGATACCGATCCAGATCGCATAGTCGTCAAGGAATGTTTGATATGAAGTTGTGAGGAGACTGCTGGTGAGATATCCGAGCAACGAGTCCGTGGGCCAAATCAAGTACGCGAGATACATGTAGCTGAAGCCGGCCAGCTGCGCCGCATTCATGATCTGCACGATGAGCACAAGCCACCAGACGCGGCGAAGGGCGTGATGCGTGAATGCAAATCGAATGATGGGGAGTTGAGCGCTGCGAGTTCGGCCCATGAAATCTTGGAGCTTATCAAGCCGCGACACCGATCTTCCGCGTCGAACCGTGATGGATCTTCGTTTTGGATCGGTCGAGCCATCCAGCGTCTTTACCGTTGGCGCCACAGAGGCCATCTTCTGCCGCTCGTGGACCTCAGCTTCGGGCCGCAGTTGTTGCCGCCGAATGAGCAAGTACAGACGAAGGGAAATGACTACGCTTCTATTTCAAGAGCCAACGCTGCTTATTTTGAGCACTGCACTCGATGTTGCCAATGCGAAGTGGGTCAGTGACGTATGGCGCCATCGATGATCGCGGAAGGTGCTCTTCGGCCCCGAAGCGCACGCCAACCCAAGAAGACTCCGAGACTAGCCTCGAAGCATCGATCTCCCGACTCGAGAAGCCGCGGAGAATCGATATCCGTCTTCAGAATACCTCGCGAACGTTAGCCAGGCAAGTCCCAATCAAGCTCAGCTCCACAGTGACAGATCTTGCTTATCGTTTTCATCGGACACCTTCGTATATCTTCGTCGACGGCATCGTCTCCAACCATGTGCGTTGCCTAAAGCAAGGCTTCTTCGCGGTCATTCGAGCCTTCAACCGATATACTACGTAGTACGAACCTGCAAGCACATCTCGCGTCCCGATTTGATGCTAAAATAGGCTCCACAAGGTCAACGTGTGGAAGCAAAGCAAGTCAATCAACTCAGTCGAGTGTGGTGTTTTCTGAATCGCAAGATGGCGTCTGTCGTACCGACAAAGGGAGCGGACGGTCCATCGCTGCGACAAGAAGACAAGCAGGAATCCACCAGGCATCTTGACGGTACTCACATCAGACCCAGCAATGAGGGACTTCATGATCGTCTTCGGCTTCGTCGCGTCCACTCCACCAGCGAACATGCGCTTCACTTCATCTTCACACACCGCGCAGTGGCGTGCCTGTGGTGTCTTATCTTGACAATCCAGCTACTCAATGGTCTCCAGTTGATGGGCTTCAGCTATGTCTACATGTCGTACGCGGCTGAAGATATGTCCGTGCTTCAATACCTCGCCTCCGAGTTTCTCCAGGCGCCGCAGCAGGCATACCTCGCGCAGTATGGAGTTTGGATAGGAGTTGTGTATGCGACTCTCGGCAGCGTGTTTCTTCTGTCCACAATCTCCATGGTCGTAGGTACGATATGGGCGAGAGAACTCAGGTTTGACTGGCCCATCACTCGAATTCTTGCCCGAAATCTGTCTAGACTCGCTGAAAAAGTCGGCTTCCACAGGTCTGTGTGTTCAGGTTCGACAAGCATGAAGAGATTACAGGGCCAGTCGTCAGTACAGGCTGTCGAAAGCGTCTTCATCCACGCGTACCGGCGTTTACAAGTGTGGTGGATTGCATGTGGAGTGCGTGGCGAGTACTTTGAGCGTACCATGTTGCTTCGCGAAGCCATCGAGCTCTTCTATCAAGCTATCCAAGCCGACCAAGTCAGCCGCAAGATCAGCCACAAGTACATCAACTACGCGTACACCACGCTGATTGCGGTCAATGCGCTGCTGCACCCGCTGCTGTCGCGTATGTACGTCGACAACCTGCCCATGAAGCGCTTTGCTGTCGTGTTTTCCGACTTCTTCCAGGATTTCGTGTGGGGTTGTCTGCTGCCCATGTGGATGTTCTGGCCGTTCTTGCAGCTCGACACCTCCAAGCCCGTATTACTGGTCGAGCGCGGGTTTGGATTCATTGAGAATGCACAGCGAGAGGTCGAGCAGATCGTGATCCTGTCGTGGTCCGCGCTTCTGCTCAGCGTGCTCCCGTTTGTGAGCGCGATACTGAGCCTGAGAAGCGTCAAGAAGCTGTTGAAGGGCGCGAAACGCATCAACTCGTGGAGCGAAGTCACGCCCGAAGAACGCATCAGGTCGTTCAACATGGTACCAGCAGTGTCATCACGTCGACTCGCGATGGTCGGTGGTGTTCCCACAGCCGACGCTGCCCCTCAAAGCAAACCTGTGCAGTCGCTCGTGCTGACGCGCGGCCATACCTTGCTCTCATTGTGTGGTGCTGTCGTCACGCTCATCGCGATCCTGTCTTCTGGCGTCTTCATCAACCAGCCTGCCAGTGCGTTTCGCGTGTGGACCGAAGCCTGCAAATTCCCGCTGACACCGTGGTTTGCCACTCGCCAGGCCTGTGCTGTATGGTACGTGAACTGCACCCAGATGGGCACCCGCGGCAACGCCTCGGAGTTGGATCGAGCGTTGAGTCTGGTGGATGCCAAGTCGCTCGTGTACTTGAGTTTCGACAGTTGTGCACGCGTGGAAATGCCGACGACCATCTCGCAGTTCACGAATCTCCGCGCACTGGCATTTTGGAGCTCAACGCTGGAGACGTGGAGCAAAGAGTTGGCCATTTCGACCCAGAACTTTCCCGCGTTGCAGACCCTCCTGTTCCAAAACGTCACACTCACGAGCGAGCTTCGCCGGATCCGAGGCTTTGTCGCTGGCACGTGGCCTGCCCGAGTCGAGAAAGCCATCTTCATCAACATGGATTTGTCGCAGCTTCGCATTTCGGAGGCAGCGACGACGTGGCAGCTTTTGCATGGGTGGTACTGCGTGCAGTGCGGTCTGGTCGAGTTCCCTGGCGCATTGTTTCATGGCGCTCAACTGCGCGAGCTGACTATTCAAGGAACAGCACTCAAATCGATTCCGTCTCCGCGTGCCGTGACGTTCGGCTCTCCTCTGTGGCTTCATTTGAAGATCCTTCACGTTGACAACAACTACAACTTCACGAACCTCCCAGAAGAAGTGTGGGGATTGCTTGCCGCAGGATCCCTCCAGCAGCTTCACGTTGGTGGAACCAACTTGACTTCCATTCCGTCCCAGTGGATCCCCAAACTGCCGTCCACTCCAGCCATCTTCGCGACGAATTCCACGCTGTGCCGAGACCAGGACCTTCGTCGGCGGGTACCAGCGCTCGTTTGTGATGGCCCCGGGTAAAGATTTGGTGAGATCAAAGGCGCAACACCTTGCATACTCGATCGAATTGCTCACTTGCTTCCATGAATAGGACCTTTGACTGCAACCGCGTTCAATGATGCCTCCCTACGATCTCATTCGGGTCTGATCGGATTGCTGGTTCGATCCACATCGATGGAAGTCAAGTCTCAAGCAACAAACTCACGAAGTCGACGAGAAAAAAGCACCAAGAACTACGTGCATTAGCTGTGTTATCGAGCACGCTCGTCGCTGCACCACACCCATCCTACCGAGCAAATCATCCTACAGTCACCTACGTTCGATCATCCAGCAGCGCTCGCACACACGTGGCCTCCGCAGGCGGAGCCTCGGCTCCTTCTCCAATGCCACTCTGCCGTCTCATGATCCAGCGAGCGGCACAATGGCAATCAAAGCCTTCGCTGCCATGTGTGACGCGAGTACCGCGATTTTAATCAGTCACAGAGTCTGGTGCCACTGTGTCTGTGTTCGTGAACACGCCGCATGTCCCACATCAAATTTTTAACGCGACATTCCATTTTGCGCGGGTCTCAGACAAACTACAGTACCGTATCCACGGTCGGCGGTTGGTTGCTACCCACGTCCCAGTCGCGACTCGAGCCTCGAGCCTCTTGAGGCGTTCTCTTCCTTCTCCGTTGTGTTCAGTATTGAACACGACGACCGTTTGTCCGATCAAACAGCAAGAATATGAACATGAACACCACGAGTGCTTCGTCCGAGCCCCACGCACCACCCCACAAGCCCGCGCAAGCCCCGCGAGCGAGCGAAGCGAATACACAGACGCCGACCAACGAGGACCAAGATACGCAGCACAGCAATGAAGGCGAGCTCACCAGAGAGAAGCTGGTGGAGTACACGGCGTACGGCGTGGCGTTTGCCCGAGCAGCGGAAAGCATGCGCGACGACGCGATCATCCACGACCCGTACGCGGAGCTGCTGGCGGGCGACGTTGGCGCGACGATGCAGTCGTTATTCTCTAAATGGGCACCGAACGCGAACGATTTGGGCGACTTTGTCGCGCTTCGCACGCGCAGCATCGACGAGGCGTTGATCAATCGCCACGATTCCATCCAGCAGGTTGTGATCCTGGGAGCGGGGCTCGATACGCGGGCGTACCGAATGGAGACACTGAGCGACTGTTTGGTGGTGGAGATTGATGCATCCCAGGCGTTGATGGACCGCAAGCGGACGCTGCTGGAGGAAGCTGGAGCGCAGTTGATGGCCAAGCAGCACGCTGTGATCATTGCGGATTTGTCCCAGGACGCGTGGGAATTGGAGCTTGTGGTCAAGGGGTTGGATCCGCAGAAGCCTACGTTTTGGCTGCTGGAGGGACTGCTGTACTACATGAACCAGGACAGCAACGTGCGTTTGGTGAAGACGCTGGACGGGCTGTCGGCCCCAAAGAGCGAATTGTGGGCGGATATCAGCGGATACGCGTTGGTCCAAGCCAGTGGTGACGTGGACGAAGGCGTGTTCACGCGCGTGCTCAAGTACGGCGAGACGGACCCGACGAAGGGCGTGCTGTCGCTGCTCAACTGGCAAATGGAGGTCATTTCGTCCCAGTACACGCCGCCAAAGGAGCTCTACGGACGCGAGTTCAAGTCCATGAAGGTCTACAACAGCGAAACGAGCATGGACGAGGACGTGCCGTGGTTCTTCGTCACGGCCACCAAGCCCCAGGACACGAGCTACCCGCCACAGCTCTAGGCTCAGAGGATAGCGAGAGAAGTAAGTAAGGTAGCTAGTTGACTATTATGAATGTTGAACACGGTGAGGAATGCTCTACTCTACTCTACTTGAAGAAGCCGAAGCGCTTGTGCTTGTGGTGGCGGTAGTGGCCTCCGTGGTGGCCTCCGTAGTGGCCGCCGTAGTGGTGACCTCCATGGTGGCCTCCGGGCATGCCGTGACGCATGTGCTTGTGCTTGAACTTGCCGTGCTTGTACTTCATGTGAGGGCCGTGCGCGTACACCACGCCAGGCTGCGCGACGTACACGGGCTGCGCGACGGCGTACACTGGCGCAGCATGCGCGTATGGGTTGTGGTGGTGCCCAGGGCCAGGAGGGTGCGGGTACGCTGGCGCTGGCGGGTACGCCGGCGCGTGGCCGTGAGGAGGGTGGGCGTGCTGCTGGGGAGGGTATGCATGCTGCTGCTGTGGCGGATATGGCTGCTGCGGTTGCTGTGGCGGGTACGCACCAGGAGCAGGCGCTTGCTGCTGATGCTGCGGAGGGTACGCCTGTGCCTGAGGGTATGCTTGCGCGGGTGGCGCCTGGCCCTGCGGTGGATACGCAACGGGCGTAGCCTGAGGGTAACCCGCGGGCGGCGCTTGCTTTTGGCCACCAGGGTTCTGCATGCTGCTGGTACCGGTAGTGGAGGAGGAGAGGAAGATGAAGAATGCCGAGGAAGATGTTGTGCCAAGAGGTCTGTCTGCCTTTGTGTCACACGTGTGTGATGGACTTTCCGAACGGAGCTGCTCACGTGAAGAATGTAACACTGGTGTCGATTAATTTGTAACCGACAATCACTCTGTACCACTTATGGCACGGTTAGAACCACCGAGCAGCAAAGATCCCACTGTTTGATAGGTGTACAACTCTCTTTATAAGAGCTACATAGGTGCAGTGTGTGGACCACAACAGCGTATCAGAAAATGGTCGAATATGACGTGGAGGGCATGTTCATCACGAACGAGTCTGGAGACATGAAGCTGGTTGAGCTGGTG